>VZTN01027548.1:0-142059 GCA_013400515.1 Erpornis zantholeuca | reverse complement strand
AATATAAAATTAATACTTCACTAAGAAATCTGCTAAACTCACGACAATGTTTCTGAAAAGGTATTGCTTTCTGGTACTGTGCTTAATATATAAATAACAGAGTATGCAGTGTGCCAGCAGCTATCTTCTTNAAGCTTAGGAAAATAAATATATTTGATATCGAAAAAAAAAAGGAAAAAGAAGAGACAAACAGAAAACTCAAACAAAAAAAACCCACTACAAATATCTAGGAAGTTTTGCTGACCTTGCCTTTTTATTTTGTTTTGGTCTTTTTTCCTGCATTGGAGGAGAGCACAGTGTGTGGTGATGGGGAGTGAAGTCTCCTGATCTCTTCATTGCACTGGAAAGCTGCAGCTTCTCTCTGTGTTAAGCCCTGAGCCTAAACCTGTGTATCTTGTTCTGCAAAGCAGGAAGTACAGACACGGTGGCAGCTACAGAATCTTTGATTCACTTAGGCCTGCTTTGACACAGGCCACAGTGAAAAAACAACAGAGCATTCTTATTTTACCATTTCCTCCCTAATCATAAAATGAATGTGTATATTCATTCATGTCTTTCTGTGTTGTTGGACAGAAATATTAAAGCAGGATAGAGGAGGTTTTATCATCCTCCAAGATTCCCAGTGAAGTATAGTTTGAATATAAACATCTGTGTTGTTTGGACTAGTCTTTTCCTACAGATAGCAGTTCTCCAGTTGACTTTACAAAGCCAACAATTACATGAGACAAACACTATGCAACTCTCATTTAAGGAAAATGATTTAAAGCCACATGGTTCTATGCCTATTATTGCCTATTATTAGAAAGGAAGTGCATAGTTTCAAGTCTTTTGTATTTGGGCAACCATTTTTTTAGGACCAGTAGATCTCATCAGTTCCTCAGAGAGGAATCAACCAAATACAGAAGATGGAATAGAAGATACAAAGTCTTGCTCTTTCCCAGAAGGTGTTTTCCTTCCTCTTTTGTTTTGCCAGCATTACATTTTCTCACCTACCACGGAGGATAAAATCTGCAGCTACTTAACACATTAGACTCAGTGACACTAAAAATAATGCATTTAAATGTGATATTTGTGACTATGTGCCCAGCATGAAAAAAACATAATTTCCTTAGATTCAATTTAGGCCTAAGGGATTCCAAGTGCAATTATGGCGTTGACTGGATTAGTAAAATTGCTTAAATATGCAGCAATATTTCATCAGCTATTCCAGAGCTTCTAGGTTATAGACTTAGTGAAACAGCCTCTGGAAGTAAAGGCAGGATGTGAAAAGCTGTTTCAGTTATATTCCATCATAAAAGTAAGCAAAAGTATTATATATTGAAAGCTCAAAATAGTCTGTGACAGTCATAAAATCAGCTGCAGGAAACCAATACAGACCTGAAGTGTGCAGCAAGTGGGAGATGCACAGTAGATAAGACATACAAAAGTGCATTTTGGATGTGGCGTGAAAAGATTGAAGCACACCTGTCATACAACAGCTACCTTTGGTAGCTGAGTATATATACAAGCAGGAAATAAAAGTGTGTATATATTTCAGGTGATGCTGAGTGCTGGGCAAAGCAGAAGGCTCAAAAGGTAAAATAANTAAAATCACATGTTTTCATAATGCAGATAAAAACCCCTGTACTTCAAATAAAACTGGAGTAGGACAGATTAAATGGCTCGACAATAGTCCATATATTCCACTTATAAAGGCAAAAGCAATAGGTACATTACTATTTAATAGAAAAATAAAAATAATTTAATGCCTACTGAGATTCTTCTCACAGATTTTATTATGAAAGTATTTTCTTGTTTAAACAAAGGAAGAGTTGTCTGAAACATGATAGGTTTGGAAAAGAAAAGAATCTAGGTATTTCAGTGGGAAAGGGTTTCTCTAGGTTAAATTAGTCATAACTCGTTCTTGGAAAAACATACAAAGAAGGATAAGTCAAATTCTTCTGTAATATGCATGTAGACAAGAACTGCATTTGAAGATTAATTATCTCATTATTTTGCTAATATGCTGTAATTAAGTGAGCTATAGCAGTGAAATTACTAAATGTGGGATTACTATTCCAGATTTGAATTAGCTTGTATCTCAGAAATGTTCTACACTACACCTCAGCTTTAGGACATAAGCATAATTAAATTACCACTTTATTTGATGCAGCTGCTTCATAAATTTGCACTTCAAAATAGTTCCATCATTCACCATGTCATTTCCTGTGTTTTTTAATTATTGGCTGGTAAAAAAATTAAACCCAAGTAGTTTAACAATAGCACAGTAGCTTTTCCTTACACTCAAATTAGGCCTAAGGGATTCTGAGTGCAATTATGGTGTTGACTGGATTACTTCAATTGGTTTAAAATGCAAGGATATTTCATCAGCTATTCCTGAGGCTCGTGGATTATGCCCAAGAAAATGAAGATTTAATTTCACTAAGTTATTTCCATTACTTCTTAAAAAAAAAAAATAGACCAGGAAAAAAAACTTGGTAGCTACATAGGACTGAGAAGACAGAAGAGACTGAATGAAACGTTAGTGGGATTTCTACCATTGCCTTCCAAAAAGTCAGGCTTTCAACCTAATCTACGCTTCTAGTGTAAGAAACACATGACATTTGCTTTTAGGGGTGTTCGTACTTTACAGATGCTGGAAATAGAATTTGGGTATCTCTTTCTTACCTTCCAGTTTCCAGTATTCACTACTTTGTGTGAAACACAGAACTCCCTGTTAAAGCTGGATACCAAGCCTACTTGAACTTTTGCCTTTTGGAGAGGTTGCATCTTAAAGGGACAAAATTTAGTGGCAGTTTGCCACAGATCACTGCTCCTGTAGTACAGTCAGGTACGGGCAGCTGTGCTTGTCTGGTATTTTAATACCTGACTGCTTCAAGTCAGATGTCATTCCAGAGCTATTACCATTACTCAGAAATAGCTGGAATGATAGCTGTAGGCAGTCTACCATTTTCAGGAGAGATATTGTTTCCTTGGTAGTCCTGAAATGTGCAAAGCCAGGCTAGAGTATTTATTCTAGACATGATTTCAATTAGAGGACCAGGTTATCAGTCCTTATTGGCATTCTTCATAATAATCTGCTCTATGCAAATATGCAATATCATTAAAATGACATTATTATTCATGAATACATTTGGAAAATCTCATTCATCATACATCCCTTAGAAAAACTAAAATAACAAACATAAGCAAAGTCATTTATCTTTCTGGGATGTCCCAGATTGGAAGCATCGTGACTAACCATGTTACTTTGCTTATGAAAATATTTATTTTCATTCTTATATTTTGTGGACTTTGAACCTTTTGAATGCAGTGAACAGAATGTTGCCTCAAACTACTAAAATAAATTGTGGATGTCCTCTGCCATTCTCCTGAGGCAACAAACATCCTATCAAAATTGCAGGTGGGAAAGCCCTCTTCCCACAGGAAAACAATTCAGGATGTTTCCACTGAGGGATTTCTACCTTATGACCTCTATAGCATTGTGGTATCATCCAAAGGTCACTTGAATGGAGCAGAATACATACATTTGGGGGACAGTAATACTATGACAGCTATCTAATATGAGAATAATCTTCCCAAACTATAGGAAAACATCCCTGTATATAAAGGGGGGAAAAAATCATACTTTGAGTTTAGTGAGAGCTTAATTTAAAACTATGGGAAATATAGGCAATAAGAATGGATCCTTTTAGAGAAATTTGCCTTCTAAAGAAATTTATTTAGAGAAAATAATGGTCAGTCTTAAATTGTGGCTTTCAACCATCATAGCTCCATCTGCTTGAGTGTTGTTATCCCAATATACATCAATTGTGACTCTGACCTTTCAGTGGCTGGACACCAGCATGATAAAGATAATGAAGTACTCAGACAGATATCTACAATTTCAAAGATAACATACAGTTTCAGATCAAGTCATACTATGGATGGATAGATACAAGAGGTTTTGCATATATTTTCATTGCTGGGAAACCAGAAATAAATGTGGCAGCAAGACTAACTTCTAGTCTTTTACATGGTCTAGGATAACACCATGTAAAAACCACCTTTAAAAAAACACATTATGAAAGTCTTTGTCTTCCTTGAATGGCTTAAATTAATTCCCTTTTTATAACTGTGGAAACCCTCTTTCACAAAAAGTAAAAGTATCTGGCATCGACAAGCTTGGCTCAGGAGATTTCAGAGTGCAAATCTCCACCTTAACACCAACGTTTTTATCTAGCTGAAGTAGGATGACTTCTGAACAATACCACATTTTTTCAGGAGTTCAGTTGTATATCTGTACATAGATTTCACAGATTAGGGCAGTCTCTTTTAGAATAAACTAAAACACTTCCAAACCTGAAATATTGTTGTTTACTTTATCATCACTTTTTTCCTTTCCTCCTGAGAGAGGAAATTAATTCTATTAACAAGTGTTTCCATCTATACTGCATGATGTGCACTACACATGAGCGACTGCATACTCATGTCCATGAGCTATATGACCAAATCTGTCATATATAACACCAAATCTGTTATATTCAGAGTCTAGAGATCACAACTGGTGCAGGTCAATAAATTTCTATACCTCTGGTGTAATAGGTGTTGCTCTGTTAATTCTGTACATTCAATAAAAGAGGCGATGAAAGACCATGAAATATGCTGGAAAAGTGAAAAAATGCAATGGAAACAGTTACAAAAGGTACACTGTAATATGGTGGATGCAATTAATGCCCTTAATGTTATCTATAAAAAAACTCATCCTACTCTCACCAGGGAAGCAGGCTGTGCTGTATGCTTGATCTATGGAGTCCTTCTGCACTTTAATGTGGCCAAACTAAATTATTTCCCCTGCATCTATTTATGATATGCCCAAAAAATGACATTTCTGGGTGGACAGCTTGTATTAAGGCAAAGAAATACAGGAGGAATGCTGAAAAATCTTAGGCTCATGTCTATAAGCACATTCCATAATGTTCAGCATGTAAAGCTTTTACATTTTGCCTCTCATATTCAAACTGACATTGGAAGACATTCAGATCCTAATTTATTCTTTTTCTTAATTGTGCTCTACATGTGCAATGTGGTAGTTAGTGGTTAGTGGTGAAAAAGTATTTATTTCTTAAAACTCCTTTCTTGGTTAGTGTCTTTATCATGCCCAAAACAAGGAAATTGGGAGAGAGAATATACAATGGATACTACAGTGTTATGTTTTTCTGTCATTTAAGTAATTTTGATACTCATATATCAGATTTCTAAGATGATGAACAAACAAATTCATTTGTCTTCCGTGTCTCAAAGGACATAACAGCATGCTGAATCAGCCCATTAAGTCTCAGTGGTGCACATGTTGCCTTTCATCCTTTTCTACCTCGGATGAATCACGTGCCAATGGAAATCAAAACATGTAAGTGTGTGCAAGAACGGTGAAAACTTTTTAGATGCTGACATTACAGAAGAAAAAAACATTCAGAAAGAAAGACTCAGCAACATGCAGTGGCTGACATCCCTGTCCAGACCACACAGCACACAGCCATGGCTGCATCCTGCGGTCCATTGGATCCCAGCCCATGTCTGAGGAGGAACAGAAAGATGTAAAAGCCCTTTTACTTTCTCCCAAGCAAATTCAGACTCACTAGGCCTGTAATTGGGCCCGGCGTAAGGACTTGTGCTCCTGCCAATCCCATGTTGCCATATGTCCCCCTTTCCGAGCTGTCCCGTGTTGCCATCTGTCCCCACGCCAGCCCGGCCGGTCAGGGCCATCTGTTTCTGCCTGACCCATCCCATGGGGCCAGCTGTCTCTCCCCTTTCCAGGCTGGTGCAGCCACACACCTTGTCTGGAGGTACAAATTCCTATCAGTCATGGATAAATATCTGCTAAAAGGGGAGAAAGCATGAGCAGCAACCTAAAAAAATCAATTTGTGCTGTCTGCATTTTTTAATCAGTGTCTAGTTGAGGTTTCACCATGAAGCCTTTTCTGCAAGTCCTCAGAAGTTCCAGCACTGAAATTTTGTTAAAACTCAGGTGGCAGAATTGGTACTGGGAGATGGTGGGAATTGTTTTTGCAACATACCTGTTACTTTGGTGCTATGTAGCAGCCCATCTGGGAGCACAAGAAATTTGAAAATCTGTTCCTGAACATTCATAAAAGCCTGATGCTGAGTCTCCAGAGTTGTTACGCTCATCTGCAATGAAGTAGCGTTAAGGTGGTGGCACACAAGGATGTAGACCCATCTACTGACCAGCTTTTAGGAAAATCTCAGTCTGCAAAGCTATATTTAACCAAATGAGTGGAAAAAATTGGAAACACTTTTGAATTCCTATCAAAAAATCATTTCCCTGGTCACTGTGGGCACTTAATTGTACCTAGATGAGGGGTGCAGGCAGGATTTTCCACTTTCCAGTTGCATATTCTCACATCCCTGCTCCCTACTGGGACGAAACACAGGCATGCACCAGCTGTCCATTCTTCTTCCCTCCTACCTACCCACAATCTGGTTTTCACAGTTAAGAAAACTGGAGGTGTGGACTGGACATGAGCCATCATTTTTCCTAGCAGGTAAGTCTAGACATAGCATATAATACCCTTCATACCAGTTCTCTTCCCTCATTTCCAATCTGTAGCATATTTTTACTTACTTATATTGAAAAGAGTGTTTTTAAGTGTTTCAGTTTTATTGATGCCATGGAGAAATCAGTGTCATTATTGCAGCAAAATATTTAGGGAGAGATTGTTTCAACATTCTGGCTGTTTATCTAATAAAATATTTTCCATGAAAGAGTGGAGGTTAAAATATGAGATTTGAAATCCCATATGCATTGACGTAGGTGCTATAACTTCTGCTGGTTTGAGTAGGGCCACAAAGCCACCCTGTGGTGAATATTCTGCTCAGTCTGTCTCTGTAGATATCTAATCTACTTAGATGCTTCTAAAATTATCAACAATATTATCCTTGTACTAAAGATATGAACAGCAGTCTGATGCAAGTTTGAATGTTTTATTTCACTGGAAAATAGAGCATTAATAAATCAAAGACACAAACAAATCTTTTTCTCAATTATTTTCATGAGGCTCAGGTTAGACATATATGGTTTAGCTCACAGCTGTGTACTTACTCTGGGCTCCGCAGAGCCCAGGTCTTGGGTAGTTGTCAGATATTCTTTTGGCTTAAAAAAGAGCAAAGAATCTTAAAATTATTTCACAATGTGTAATAAGGAATGATGAGTTGCACTGACAAACTAAAATTTGTATTTTAAACATTAGTACCACATGTTGTTAATGTTAAAAAGAAATTTATTCTTTTGCAGAAAATCTTCTGACTACTACGTCCACCTCAAAGTACTAACTTGTTTTTTTAAAAGATTGCTGGTGAATGTTGGAATATATCTCCATGTAAAGTTACAGCCATGATAAATGTAAGATTCCACTGAAAGCAGAGTCTGAACTCAGACTGTCAAAAAGAGCAAAAAGAATAAGGAATTACCTGTTCAGCAGGATTGTTACTACTTATTTCACTAAGAGACAGTTACAACCAAGCTACTTCAGGTGAAAGTCGGGAATAGTGAAATAATAACTCACTAGACCAAATGCAGTTTGTAAGGCTGTGGTTAAAGTCTGAACTCAGCTGAAGCTGGAGCCATTCTGCTTGACACTGCAGCTGAGATCTGGCATAATTTCCCCAGCAGTGGGAATCCACAGTACCAGCTATGGCTGTTCATTCCCTGGCATGGCAGCTACACTGGGCATAAAGCACACATAGAACATGTGGCAAAGCTGGTGTCCTGGTGATGAGCTTAGTGACACCAACCCAGTGCTTTAGCTGCTTTTGTATCAGGAAACCAACCCTAAGCCAAAGCCACTGCTTTTGGAACTTCCTGACTGTGCTCAGGCAGTGCTGCCGTGGGTCAGGAGGCAGGGAGCCAGTGCTGCCCGCCTGCTGCACTGGCAGCAGATTGCACACCCAGGGTGAGATAGAGTTACCCACCAAAGAGCCCATGGCAGGGTTTGATAACATATGAACAGATGCTATCAAACCCTACCCAGCACTTGTGCAGCTCCAGGAAAGAGTGTGAAAAGGGGAGGAAGAGGGGAAAGAAAATCCCAAGATGTAGTAGAGGTACATTATCGGTCATTCTGCTATGATGAATATGAACAGCAGGTAGTCCATTAAGCCCAGCCTTTTCACTGAACAATTGGAGGTCTGATAGCCATTAGAAGCAGGTCATATTTAATAGCATTTGACTCCCTCAACTCTTTCTCCTACAGTACATTTAAATGATTCTTTGGCAAGTGAATCAGCTTTTTTTCTCCAGCATAGGTTTGGGAGAGAGGATAAGGAAAGGCATTTATTTTTGCAGAACTGGATCTTTTGTCACCCACTCCCCTCTGAATCTCAACTACTATCTGCTAAGCCAAAATGAACTTTAATAAATGAGTTGAACTCATTAGCTCTGTGAAGCTCATGCTTACAGTCATAATGATTTTAAAATGTGTGGCTGCATCTTGAAGAAGAACAGAGCTTGACATAATTTCAGTTATCAAATACTGGTAATTGACACAGAGACAGGCTGTGCTTTACACTGGGTTATAATTAATCCACTTCAGTGACCTCAAAGGCTGCACTTCTGAGAAATCTACCACTTACATTTTGATTCTTTGTCAACTACTTCAGCAGACATAAATTACAAATGAGGTACTAATGAAGTATTTCATCACCTGTTTACCTTCAGTGATCAGTTCCCTTACCCTAATTTACAGGAGGCACAATTTTTTTGAAGCTACTGTCAGCTGGAGCTGCCTTTTACTCTGAGCAGTTATAAATTAGCACATAGCTGTGCTTACTCTCACTGGCTCTTTGTTCTTGGCTTTAAAATACTACCACACAGGAGAAAATTAGTTTATATTTAGAAACAGATGAGTAAGAAGAGAAAAAAATTTAAATTTTTTTTGTCTTTTCTTTTATTTAAAGGCTCACTACATGGAAGGAACTTCCCCACTCATATAAATACAGCAAATCCTACTGCAGTGAGTGTGGCTGTGTCTATTTAGAGCAGTAGAGCATTTGACTAATTTTGAAATTAAATCTTGCCGTATTACCAGTCACTTGGAAAGATTTTACATGTGCACATGCTGAAGAATCCTTGGTCTGCCAAGGTATTGCAACTGTAAACCTTACACTACACCTGCAATGCTCAAATAACTGATTAATTTACAGTGGCAGGGCTCTATTCCCACATGCAGGCTGAAAAAAACCATGGAGTAAGGGATAGTTTGAGGGTGAGTAAGCAACTATTCCACTTTCAGAGGCTGGAAGGTGAGACACAGCCATATTATCCTGACCTGCTGCTCTGATGCCTGTGGGCTGCTCCCAATCTGCTCCCACTCCTGCCAACACCTCCCCTCAGTCCCTGCAATACATTCCCATGGGTATGTCACCATCCTCCTCCATGATGAAGGCTCTTTTCTTTCTTAAGCAGCAGTGCTTCTACCCTCAGCTGTTCCTTCCAGCAACCTGATCAGTTTTCTTCCACTTCCTCCTGCTGACACCAGCGGTTCTCCTGCTCTGTGTTAGTGTCTCCACTATTCTCTCCCTTTTTGGCACTACCATGAGGCCCACTGTATCTTTCAATCCAACAAAAGCTAAGGATTCTCCATGTTTTGAAGTGTGACTGCTCCTATTTTATCAGCTTTCCTAAGTCAGCAAAAAATTTAAGAAAATTTCATCATGTTTTTCTGGAGATCTAAGAGGAAAAGTGAAGAACTTTAATTAGTGGGAAAGCTACATGATGTTGGTGAGTTCTGTTTGATTCTAGGCACTTCACCTGAAAGCCATTAATGGACTCACAGTTGGCTGGAGTTCAGGGTAAACCTACTTTTCAAGTCTGAACCAAAGCAGTGAAGGTAGAATGCGACAGATCATCTGGATTTCGTTGCACGTTGAGGTGAAACAGAAGGTTGCCTGACAAATGAGAGTAGAACATATTTGTTTATTTTTTGACGAGGTCCTTAATTGGCTCCTTTAGGGAGTGAACTGAAGAAAAGAGACAGAGAAACAGGCTCCCATGTTCTGAAGAAGGAGGTGGTGGGGAGAGATGAAGGATCTTGGGCAGTGCAGGGGCCTGTAATTCTGCCAGACATGAGGCAATGAAATGTGCCTAAATATACAATTCTGTCTACACTTGAAAATTTCCTACAGTAAATAAAGTCACAAGTTACTGCTTACAGAAAATTGTAATCTTATTCTTGGTGTACTTCCATTGACAAACACCCTTGAAAAACCAAGCAGCAAACCTACAATACCACATAGCTGGAGGTAGGAAGAGAGTGTAATGAAAGGAACCAAGCAGTTCTTGGGTTTAACACCAGCGCAGAGATCTGGGGCTGCTGTACCACGGGGCCTCAGTGCCACCAGTGGAGAGCAAACAGCCTGTGCCCAGCAGGCATCCCAGGCAGCCTCTCAGCAGAGATGCTGCTGGAGCCTTCAGGGACAAATGAATGTTCCAAGCACAATGTCCAGCATGTGGGGACTCAAATGCATCTGCTTGGATGGTGGAACTGTACAGACCATAGGCCTTCAGAAGCTTCCTCCTAAGCATGATTACGCATTCAGGTGCAGTTATCACAGAAAAGCCACAGTGTAAGTTCCCACTGCAGTGGGAAAAAAAATAAATTCTCTAATAATTTGCTTCTGTGTCAGTTTTGCTCTATCTTTTACAGACTGAAGTGCAGAGGATAGGAAGGCACTTGAGACCACTCTGCCAGAAGGCCATGTGCACTGAACCCTGGACACCATTCCCCAGACATCTCCAAGTTGGAAACCTGTTGCTGAGACTCATTGCCCTGCATTAGGCAGGATCCTCTCCTGATCATTGTTCCATGAAAAGTATGGGAAAATAAAAGGCTGTGTTTGTCTTTTGAATGTGCTATTTCCTGAACCTCACCTCTTCTCCTCTCTCTCAGCAGAGCTTATCACCTCTCAGATTGCTCAGTGCTGATCATATCTGGTGCAGCAAAAATAGATGTCTTGGCGGAAACGAACCAGAAAAAAAAGTGTCAAGAAGACCCCACCTGTCGTCCTGAAATTAGGCCTTCTGATTTGTTTTGAAAACTTGTTCTGGTTGTTTTGAAAAGTCACCCTGGAGTCCCCACAAAATCCTTCATAAACAAGATGTGTTTCTCTAACTGTCTTTCTTGGTTTTCATTCCATTCATGATAAAAGAGGTTTGGATGGACTTCTGTCCAAACCAATGGAGGTGGATAGGAGAAGATCTCCCTATCCAATCCACGGGGTCTCAAAGTATTGTATAAAAGCTGTGAAAAATAAAACTTCCTTCTTCTTCTTCCGACACCTCAACCTCTGTGTGTGTGTGTGTCTGTTTGTGCTCTTGAGTGACACCCACCCACTAACAATTTCCATAGGTTTTTATAACTAATTGCTTTTCTATACAAGGGGAAAAATAATTATTACTATAGCAACAATTACAATACGTAATGGCATTTTTTTTAAACAAGCTGTATTTTCTGCAGGTACAGACACATCATGGTTATGTATCCTTTTCTTTTGCAGTTTTGCAACAGTTGTAAGCAACATATAGAGGATCCAATATTTTCCTTTTCAATATTTAAGTGATGCTGCATTTTGTGGTACTCTCTTTTATTAATGAAAATTTTATTTAGAAAAGAATTTACTGGCAGGGAAAATCAAAGAAGGAGATGGCAGTGAGGAGTGACTTGCCCTCTTCAAGAGTGAGCAGGGCTACAGAGTATCTCAATAAGACAGACTGAGAAAGTTGGGCTTGTTCAGTCTGGAGAGGAAAAGGCTCTGGGGAGCAGAATTTATAGCAACTTTTTACTACCTAAAGGGTATGGAGAGAGCTGGAGAGGGATTTTGGACAAGAGCATATAGTGATAGGACAAGAGGCAATGGCTTTAAAATGAGAGAAGGCATGTTAAGATTAGATAAAGGGAAGAAATTCCTTACTGTGAGCGTGGTGAGTCACAGGAACAGGTTGCCCAGAGAAGCTGTGGATGCCCCATCCCTGGAAGTGTCCAAGGCCATGCTGGATGGGGCTTTGAGCAACCTGGTCTAGTGGAAGGTGTCTCTGCCCATGGCAGGGGGATTGAAACTAAATAATCTCTGTGGACTCTTTCAACTCAAACCATGATTTTGTCAGTCTTCAGCAATGCTGTTGAGTGCTGTTCACATGCAGGATGCAACTACAGCTCATCTCTGTGGGCAAAAAAGAGAGGTTCATCCATCATCCAGATCATGCCATGGCAAAAGCATCTCCTGTTTTCACAGGTATTCCCAAGTCAAGGCACCAGTTGAGATGCAGGTGAAGTCTGTCTCCAGCTGCCATCTGCTTCATTCCTAGCACTGTGCTGGTACCTACGGGCAGTCCAGAATGACAGGAAGAAAATTACTGATGGCAAAATATTATTTTGCTACATTTTGATTCCATCCAGTGGACACAGGCTGAAAGCAAACTTGGCTCACCTTGGTGACGTGTGGCTTTTACTGTGGGCTGTTAGACTGGGCTTTGCACTTAACACTGGCAAATAAGACAAGTGCAGACATGCAGGTGGAAACATGGGATGGGCTTTCTGTTGATAGTGCAGAAGTGAAGCAAAATCTACCATATCCTTCATATGCAGACTGAGATATGGTGATATCCTTTGATGCTTTGTAGCTTCTGGATCTACCTAGAAGGAGAGGGCTGCAGGGGAGAGAAAGTCAGATTTAGAGAAACAGCTGGGGTCTTGTGTGCTTCCAGGAGCTTGGACAAGATTAAACAGCCCACAGATTTCATATCCATCTGTGAAATCACTGAGTTGTAATTCTCTCTTTTATTGATTTCTTTGGTAATGATGTGGCATCGTGTAACATTTTACTCTCAGTTTTATGCTCAGAGCTGATTGAATTTTAAAGACAAACAAAAAATTGTTATTGCGGTTTTAAGAGCAGTTTGTGTAGAAGAAAGAAAATAACTTGTGCCCACCCCCAAAGCCTGCATGGAAGAAATCCATGCAACTAAAGCAATTTGGGTAAATCCAAATTCATCCTTTCCTTGCCCAGGTCAAAATATTTGAAAACACTGAAATTTCCTGTAGAGGTATGTATACCTTTCTGAGGATTCAGACTCAGCAAAGAGCTTAAGTCTATGCTCGATTACAAGTGCATGCTAGAGTTCTCTGCTGAATTGAAGCCTAAATTTGTTGTCCCTCCCAGCTTTGTGGTTGTTGCACAATTTCATTGTCAATCTGATTTTAAAAAAAGCCTATGAAAAGTGACAGAAAGCAGAAGACTGTGTGTCTGTTTCTATTTTAATAATTACATATGCTTAGAAATTTTAATTACATAGTCATCAATTCTCGTTCACATAAAATCCTGGCTAGCTTATTTTTATGAAATAATTTTTACTTTCCTCAGTCCCATTGCTCACAAAACTGGCAAATGTACATTTGATACGAGTCAAGAATTATCTGAGAGGTAAATTTCATATTAATGGAACTAATGTTCTTTCTTTTAGAACATCTTTGGTTATTTCATTGCTTACCATAATTTAAGACTTGGCTGCATAACGAGTGTTGCACTTTGGCAATTGCTAAAATGGTCTGTGTGTGGTC
The DNA here is from genome assembly GCA_013400515.1 of Erpornis zantholeuca. Taxonomy (NCBI): domain Eukaryota; kingdom Metazoa; phylum Chordata; class Aves; order Passeriformes; family Timaliidae; genus Erpornis; species Erpornis zantholeuca. The sequence goes on along the minus strand of VZTN01027548.1, from coordinate 128,449 downwards.
AAGACAGCTGTGTCTGTTGTTGCTGAACATAATGCTGACTTAAGTAACCAGTATCCGCTTCAAGTAGGATTTCAAACCTTTTTGCTTTCTTTCGTTAATACCAGGTTACACAGACAGAGAAAAGGGGGGCCAGTGCTGACCTGTCTTGCTTGTTCTCGTAACTGAATGGCAGCAGATAGAGCAGCAACAGATTGCAATCTCTGCCTTCAAACCTTCAGTGATGAACAGCAGCTGAGCAATTTCAGGATGTTGTGTTTTGGGGTTCATCTCCCCATCTAACAAAATGCTAATCCTCAAATGACTTCAATTTCCACTTCCAAAATGTTCTGAAGAAATCCCATGCTGTCTGCTGCAATGCTTTGGTCTTTGAGCTGCACAGAGGTGGTCTGATCCCTATCTCACTGGGAACTGGGAAAAAATGTCACCCAAGTCAACATATAAGTAGTATATACAATATCTAAACTTGGCATGAGGGGAAAATTGCCCCATGATTACACCACTCAAGGAAGTGCTTTTAAAGCTAAGAAGAGAGATGGGGATCAAACAGATATAAAGGGCTTAAGGGCAACTGTGCCAGCTGAGGAATTCATGCCTGAACAACAGCGGGCGGTGGCTGCTGCCTTCCCAACCAGGCTGCACCTCTGTCCGTGTCCCGCACCAGCTGCCAGCACACACATCTGAGGGAAAAGTGCTGGTGCCAAGCCGGTGCCAAGCCTGTCTCTCCAGACCTTGCCCACTGCAGGGGGCTGATTGGCACCCCCTGCCTCCCCAGGGAAAGCACAGGCCAGAGGCAGCTTTCATCACTGAGCCCCTCTTTCCCAGAGTGACCTCCCCGCCGAGGGGCCGGAGCGGTCCCGACGCCATACGTTATGTAATTTATATGTAAATGAGCTGGAGAATATGCACAAACGAGCTGCACATGCATTGCTCCAGTGGATTCCACCATGCCGACTCTGGTTTCTATCAGAAGCATACACAGATGGGGTTTCTGCAGATTAAAGAAACCAAGATGTGATTGCTTTTAAAGAATGCACCTACTGATACAATGCTGAGAGAAAACAGGAAAGCGCTAAGTATTTGAGTCTTAAAATAACACTGCTTTTTCTAGTCATGAAATATTTTGAGCTATACCTCCTATTGCACTTACAAACATTTAGCCATTATTCAGGGAATATGACTGTTGAGGTTTATTCCAACACATTCCAGAACACCCTTGTAAGATGAAATTTACCATCAAGTGAACAACGTGTCCTACATAAACCCTTTTTTAAAAGCAAATAGAGGGAAAAAAATCAGGTCTTGTTTTAAATTAACCTTTCAAGGTCATGTTGGGATGAAGCCATTTCAATATATATCAAAGGGGTATAGAAATGTGCAGCTGACTGAAATGTGTTCTTATACAGTGTTCTTATACGTCCTCATTTTACACATGGTTGAATCATATACAATAAACACATTTTCAAAGGTGACCTTGAAGCTACCATCCACATTTCTTAAATATTTGTCTTACAGTTGAATCCATGCAAATGTATGTGTGAGGAGTTTAATTTTTTTTTCTCTCAACAAATAATGCAAATAATTTCTTTGTTATAAAAGGCATAAATCAGTTTATTTCTCTTGGTTTCACTGGACCTACCGCAACTTGCACTAGCTGAAAACGTGGCCCTGATTCTTTAATCCACAGATATACTTTGTCATTGCAGTTTATATAAACATGAGGTCAGCTAGTACTTCCAGACCCAAATGAACTCCTTGATAGTTCAAACTCAAACTTCAGTTTTAAATCTGAATTTTGCTGTCATCATTTATCTTACAATGGACCACAAGTAGACATAGAGCATTGCTGGGTTTTGTGGTATGGTTTTGTCTAGGGATTTTTAAATGTAAGTAAGCACCCTGTTTTTCTCCAGACACAAAAATTTAAGTGACCCATTAAAAGTTAGTATAGCTGAGTGTTCTTTTCTTAACAGGCTTTGAAAGAGCATTCAGTAATAGCCCAAACAAACTTAGCATCCAACAGATTCTCATTGTTTGAGTCAAACCACATTCTAAACTGTGCATAATGTCTTTTTAGCAAATAGAACAATTTTCAAGCTATGGGAATGCAGGAAAGGAAAAGAAAGAGGTGATTTTCTGTTTTATTCCATAATTTAAAATGCACACATGAGGTTGGACAGGGTATAAGTCTTCTTTTAATGTGCAAAAACAGCCCATGAGAAATTTGAAATAAAACAGTTATTCACAAATGTGGTTTCAAACACTGGTATTTTATACACAGTGTCAGTATTATTAATTTTGTCTTGCATTTCCCCAAATAATTCGAGCTACTTTGTAGTCAAAACAGTCAGAAACATAAACTTGGTTCATTACTGCCCAGCTACATGGGAATGAAATGCAGAGGGTATTTCATGGTGGATAGCCTTGCTCAACACATTAGAAGAAGAGAAAAATACTTAATCCTCTTAAAACTATGGGGAGAATTTCAGTTGGCAAAATGGTCATACTGGAATTTGACCATATGCTACCTCTATGAAATGACCTAAAATGCAGTTTTTCAGGAATGAAACAGTTGATTACTGTATTGAGAGGTGAGAGAAGTGTAAAAATAACAAATAGCCTAGAAAATAACATGAGGTGAAGACTGAAAGTACAGGGTAGTATAATCATTACTACTCTCAAAGTACTCTTTATCTGGGAATTTCAAATGAATTTTTACACATGTAGTGCTATAATAGAGACAAATATTGTGCCAGTGTTACAGAGGAATAAACTGAGGCATAGCAAATTTGCACCACTTGCTTTAGGCAACACAGATGATTAATAGGAATGCAGAGAATATAATTTGTAATTCTGTATTATACTGTGCTATTTTAATCACGAAACCTTTCTCCCTGCAACATACTTCTTATGCATTTGGAAACATTTATATGAAAAGTTGCAGGCAAAAACTTATAAGGACTTTCCAAAGCCCTATGCAGGCTCAGGAGGAAGCTGAGTCCTAAACCACTGTGAGTATCTGGGTCTAAGCTTTGCAAAGTCAAAGTTAAATGAAGAAAGTCTGAATTGGTTTCCACACCAGCATATCACCGACATACAATCTACTTTAGATTTAGAACACAGCATTCACTTGATCAACTCTAGGTCCACTCAGTATCCATAAAATATTCTCATGCTGAAAATGAGAAATTTTGCTGAGACACAAAACATTGTACTTTATTTTATTTCTGGAATGTGTTTTCAGCTCTTTCAATGTTTTGCACATAACTCTAGATGATGACCTTCAGAAATTCCTCTGATGCCTAGAAGTAGAAAAATGAGATCTACAGATCCCTTCAGAAACACTGCCCTTCATGGAATAATAGATAAGTTGTCATGCTTTGGTGTGGAAAGTTGCTGTCAGACTTGGCAGTTCTGACTCCAAAAATCAAGCTTTGAGTTTTCCTTAATGTTGAGGCTTATGATATAAATACAAAAGCAAAGATTGAGTTTTATAGGTAGTTTACCAGACTAAACATAGTTGTGAAAACTGTTAAAAAAGAAAGATTCCAAACACAGCAACAACATCCACAGTGAAAAAAATGAAATTTAGGAACTGCTGTCTACCAGCTCCACCACATGGTAAAGGAGTAATTTACAGTTTTCTTTCTAGAAGGAAGATAATTTCAATTGAAAATCTTAGTCTGCCTCAATTTCTTCGACAAACACTTGCTCAGTAGAGGGGTCCCAGAGAGCAAAGCTGTGTCAAAGGTCTAAGTGAATTTAAAACAACACCTCGTGGCCTGCAGGAGCAGACTGTCGCATTTAGATGCAAAGCTGCAGGGTTGGAAACCATGTTTTCTTTCTTGTGTGTGGGACAGTAGAGATTGATTTCTTCTTGGGGCTCCTGTACCTGACCATAGCATACACAGTTAAATCAGAAAATCCCTGGCTCCAGGGCAGACAGGCAAAACCACAGGGAGACTGTGGTGTTACAAGTTACAATTCACCATGCTGCTACTCCATGACCCCACCAGTCCTTGGACTTTTTGTGTCCTGTTGTAATTGGGAACAAGAAGAGTACAAGACAGTAGACAGAGACTCCATTCATGGCCTCACTTCTGTCCCTCTCCCTGGAGATAAACTTCCCCCCATGGAGGAAACTTGCCTCTGCACTCTGAGGTACACCCAGCCTGTACCCACTGCCTCCTTGAGAGAAGAGGTTCTTAGTGCAGAAGACAGATTAATCTATCTTGTGGAAAATATTTAAAGCATTATACCCCTTACTCAGAATAAAAGAGTCTTGACTGGCCCAAGACAAATCACCAGATAGATGAGTGAACTGTACTTTTCCTTCTCCATTCTGTAAAAGAAATAAAAGAAAAAAAATTATACAAGGGCACTGCTACAGTACCCATGTTTGTAAAAGTTAGTCTTAGTTGCTGTGTTTCTTGGTGTCTACATCTATCTACAGTTATAACTGATTCATTTAGAAACACCACTTTGTGACAAGGCACTAATTAGTATGTAAAGCACGTCATGAAACACTCTCAGAATGAGGAGTGGTATAATCATCATAAGCAGAAACAGGAGCTGACTCACCAGCTTTTTCAAAGTTTTGCTTTTCAGATATCTCATGGCAGCAACAGCAGCCATCAGGTTGTTGGTCAGTGGCTGCAGACTTCTGACTTGGTAGGTACAGAAGTTTCTGCAGGGCTGCTTCTGCTCTGCGTTTACCTGGCACCATCCTAGTTCCTGGAGCATGTTATTCCTTAAACAAGTGTTTTAAAACTGGAGCACGTTTACATGCTGGTCTTTTGTGAATCCATATTTTTACAAATAGCTCTGCATTTTTAATATAATCTCAGAAAGTGCATTCTAAGTAACTTTTCAAATTTATGACAAACTTTATTTACTCAGATTGTGATATAAAATGTTTCTCCAGCTATTTCCAGCACTAGAAGATTTATGAGAGAGCTCAGTGTATGGAGCTGATGTTTTAAGTAGCATGGGCTCACCAGAGAAGACGGGGAAGATTAGGACTCCTAGATCTATCTAATGCAAGGCAGAAAATAGTAGAATTCACATCTCAGTGAGAAAAGTCTGTATGCTTGTGTGCCTCCACAAAGGCATGGCAGGATGTCTGACAGGCAGGATGAGGGGAAAGTGGAAAGACTATGCAGAACACTGGGTTTTGATCATTACTCTCCTGGCTTCAAGGTGTATTAGACCTTTCTGGCCACAGTTTTTCAACTCATTCAACAGCCATCTGCTTTCTCTAGGCAATGATTTTTCATTGACTAATCATTCACAAGTTACCATGAAATAAGCAGCCTCATAAGCTTAACTAATATTTGCTTTAAGATAGTGCAGGAGAACCTGCCCCATGGGGAATGAAGTAGGAAAGCACACACATAATGAGTGGGTGTGTTTCCACATCTGGAGATAAGGACACAGTGATAGAGGTAGCCACAAAACACTGACATTCTTAAAATTAATAATTTGAACATGACAAAAAGTGTAAAATTTTTCTTGTTCCACTAAAAACTGTCTCTACTGGATCCAGATCAAATCCTGGGGTTTTTTTTTTTCCAAAGCATCCCTCCATTCCGAGTTCTGAGCTTCATTTTGTGTTTTTTGCTTTCAAATCAAATTGCTTCCCTTTAGTACTTTATTCTGAGCTTCCACATGGGGTTCCACATTGCTTTCTATGTCATTTGATATTCTGACTGCCCACTGCTTTGTAAAATAAAAAAAAAAAATTACTGATTTCACAGTAAATTTGATCTCATAGTCTTTTAAATGAACAATTTATTTGTGTTAGTTCTGTTTAGTCCTGTTCTGGGATGGTATAAAACCACATGTAATGTGGAGAGTGGTTAAAAAAAACAACTTTGTACTTTGGCCTGGCTGTCCAATTTTCAGAGTGCAGTAATCACTATGATGGATGTGGGAAGAGAAATAATGAGCCCCTTTACTTTATTTCTTTGCAGTCCATGGGTGGAAACCATGAAGCTTTTCAGTCTAATCATTCTTCACATCCATCCTTGATAAAATTCTCAGCAGTCAGCACAGATTTAAGAGGAAAAAAAGGCACTGTCTGTCTTGTTTGTCGACATTTGGAAAGTTTTAAACAATATTGTAGGTGGGAAGATGGTCACAAATGTATTTTATTTGTCATAATTTCTCTCCAGATTTTAAAATGAAAAATGTAATGCAGACTCTGACATCAGAAAATGTTTTGGAGCCCTTAAAACTGAAAAAGTGAGACAAAACAGAACATGAAAAATATGTTTTATTTTTGCCGAAAATATGTGAAATGACAATTTTATTTTTGATTAACTATTTACAGGTGACTGCATCTGCAGTGCTGGAATGCCATGATACGCTGCAATAAATTGAAGAGCAGATTTAGAATATTCATAGTCTGAGTATTGAAAAAATTAGGGAACTGAGACAAAAAAGTGAAAACAGCGATCAGCAGAAAAGATGGGTCATGTTTTTATTTGTCACTTAACCTATCTAAGTTGAAGGGACTCATAATTCTGATTATCATCCAGAGAAAATTGTGAAATTCTATTTCAAATTAGAACTGTTCCTCTGGCTTTTTCAGTGGGTCATTGGGTACAAGCTGAGCTGCTACAGGAAAAGAGAAATTTGTACTTTTAAGGTCAACCACTACAATGCAGGAGGTTACCTTTCAGGATTTATATATAAACACAAATAATAGAATGCTACACTCTAAAAGAAGCACCTTATTGTAAGCCTTCTGAGGTATGCAAGGTGCCGACAGACACTCTCCTTCCCCTGAAATGCTTTTAGTCCTTTTCCCACCAGGATGTGACAGGCTGACATTTGGAAGGGACCTTTATCACAGGAGCCTGCTGTTACCTCCGAACCTGCTGCTGCTGCTGCTGTCGGTGACAAAGGAGGCTGGATATTCTCACAGTCAATTGCTGCAATCTGTCATGTCTGAGATTTGCAGACTGGGGTTTATTCCAGAGGATTTTGGTGCTCCCCACAAAGTCCAGCTTTGGGGCTGGCAACTGCTGCCATGGTCCAGTCCAGAGGCCAGGACTTCAAGTGGTGGGGTCAGACAGTGGATGGCATACATGGCAGGGCTGGGGCTTTCCATGCCTTGGAGAGGGAGCTGCCACCAAAATTGTCAGTTCTGACCCTGACAAAGCCTCTGCTGAAGGTAAAGTCAGTGAGAGGAACGAGGTGAGAGAAACATCTGCAAGGGCTCTGGAGCAATGGGCACTGTCCCAAGAGGAGAGGCAGGCAGGGCTGTCACATGTCTCACAGATTTGAAGGAACCTTACAGAAAGGCTAAAAGCTTGGGAGATGCTTTGGGATAAAAAATGGGAGACAAGAAAGCCTTCAAAAGGTGTTACACTGGGGAGGTCAGAAATTGTGGACTTCCTGGTGGTGTCCTTAGTGGCCCCAGGATTGAATGGTTATAGAGGATAGCATGGAGAGCTAGGGTGGGCAGTGTGCCATGAGTAAGGCTTTCTCCTACTTTTAGGACTTCCAGAACCACACTCCCAGTGGGCTGAACTAGCTCAGTCTCTCACACAGATCTGCAATGGTCACAATAAATGATCTTGTTGGGTGTGTTTTGCCTTGCCAACATAATTATCTGTTGGTCTGGGGAGATGGGGTTTGTCTTATATATGATATGGAGCTAATATCAGAGCTAATGATTCTGATTTGGCTAATAGAGAGGAAAAACCCCTTAAGAATATTCATCAGACCTATTTTTATGCATAGAGGAAATTAACAACATTGCAGCAATAGCATTACTAGAAGAGTAGGGCAGTGTGGGCAGAGCATGGAATACAGGTATTGGGAAAGACAGCCTGTCAGAGGGAGAGCTCTGTATGATGCTTACTTGAATGTTAGTCCCTGAATTTAATGTCAGCCCAAATTTGCTGAGGAAATTTATGTCCTCACCAGGTGCCAACCCACCAGCCAGCCGTAACAACATGCTACCCCCAGTTTTGGTTCTGCTCCAAACTGGCAGGTTTCTGATACATAACATATATTGACAAGCACAACTTCCTGAGTGAGTAGCCACACTTCATTAGCATGCCAAGCATGGGCCCAGAGAGCCCTGCAGAAATATTATTGGATGGGAGGAAATTCAGAACCAATATGTCAGCAACTGATAAAACAAGAAATGCAGGGAGTTCATATGCTGCTCTTTGCAATACAGACAGTTTGCTGGACTGATTTCCAAATTGTTAGTTGAAACAGGCAAAAGGTGAAGAGAGATGGCTTTTAGGTAAATAAAATATGAAAACATTTTGATATCATATACAGAAAAGAAAAAAATTCTTTGTACCCAACTGTAGTTTTAATATAGACTCAACAGATCATTCTTATCAAAGAAGTGGTGAAAACTGACTGCAGCTAGGTACTGGCCACATTCTCAAGCAGCATCAATCTCTGTATCTGAACATCTCACATGACTTCAAAGGAAAACATAAGCCCTTCCTCCCTTTGCATCATTTATAGGGATTTGCTTTGGGTTTTATTTTTTCAGCTAAAGGCAATTATTTTGGAAGGTCCACATCAAAGAAAATGCCAACCTTAGGGCTTTTTGCACTATCCAGGACAGGGAGTGCAATGGATATTCATCTATTTAGGATATCCCATCACATGCACTGGCCAGAGTATGTTTCACAGTATTAATGGTGATGAGGTTAAAGCCTGTCTTTTCTTAGAAAACCTGGGTATCATCATAACCAGCTGTTCTGATTTGCTGGCTATTTATTAACATCTTTAGTAATTATACATGGCAGATTTCATGAGAACACAATCATACAGCTTGTGTAAATTAATGCCCTCAATAAAGCTTGCCTAGGCTTATGCACTTAGCCCCTTTGTTCAAGTGTGTTTCTCCCGTTAAAATATTTAGCTATTGCAGGCGTATGCCCCCTCTTAGGCACAGACTGTGCATGTTTTTTGTGCTTGTTCTGCATGAGAAGCTCTCATTGACCCAAATAAGGGCTCAGTGCACGGGCCATATGCTAAGACTATGGAAAGTGCTTTGAGAATATGTTGATTTTCCATACTCACATCATAACTGCAGTGTGAGTGTCACTGCTGGATAGTCTTTTGCACATGGGTAAAACTGCACCACTGAAGTCAGTGGATGTTTTGTCTCTGAGTGAAACAAGAGGATGCTTTCATGCCCATTTCCCCTTGGGAAGCTCCGAGCTGCCTCTGATTCCTCTGACCAAAAGTGTTTTGCGCAGTCTTGTGGTCTCTTCTCAGGTCAGATGTCCCCAGGGAGGGGGTCCTCATCATCTAGATGGAAGGATCCCAAAATAATCCCAGTTGACTTTGTCCACAGTCTCCTCAAGTTCCACAGTGAGCACACGAAGGTTTCGAGCGATGCCTTTCTTGAATGCCTGATCAGGTACAGTCCAGGCTACATAATTCATTGCATAATAATATAGGAATTATCTCACCTTGCTCTTGCTGTCTTAAAGTTGAGCCCCTTGCATGCCTCAGCTGTGTAATCCTCAGTATTAAGTGAGGAGGTACAAGTTCCATCTCAGGGTTACTCACCCCACATTTGGCTAAGAATAGCAGAATATAGCAAAGAAAATTTCCTCTCTATGTACAATTATTCAGTTCAGAAATTACTTCAGAACCGGCTTTAGAAAAGGTCATAGGTTCACTATTAGGTCTTAGCCCTTTCCACTTGACCCACTCTGCACAAATTTCAGTTTGAACAGGCATATAAATCCAGCTTTAAAATACATTGTTATAGCAGGGAGGGTACTTGGTATGGAGTGTTGAATAATATCATTGCTTATTCTCAAACTATAGCCATGTTCCATCTCAGAGAGGGTTGCCTAACATTAAAATAATTCCTTTACAAACAGGTTTCTCTGAACTCAGCAGCTCTAAGTTATTCATTCAGCAATGCACTCTGTTAATCCGCTGTTGTGACATCTTGTTTCTGGCTCCATAAGCCTACACCCACGTGTACACAAACACATGCACACTCAGGCACACACATTTACAAAACATGTCCGTGGATCTCAGCGCCACAACATCAGCCCGGGAGAGCTGTTTTGTGTTCCCATAGATGCACTCCAACATAGCTGCAACAGGTCAGAGCTGCCCACAAGCTGTGCTGCAGCAGACTCACCTCTGGCAGAGCTCAGCTGCGTGAGCCGTGCGAGCAAGAGGGGAGCTCCTGCTGCCAGGAACTGCCAGGGCCACTCGGGATGGGCACTCTCTGCTCACCAGGAGAGGGCAAAGCCACTCTCCCATTTCACATCAGACAACACCGAGTTCCTTAATCTTTCTATATTATTTCTGTTTCATGTTTCTACTGACCATAGATGTCGCTTGTCACACACCTCTGCTCCAAATGAGTGAAGGGTGCAGAGAGTACTGCAGCACATGTGTCTACACTCCCTTTGTAATGATGCAAATGATGGTGCAAAGAGAAAGACAAGGGCAAATTATGTACCTTGGGGCAGGTTGTGAGCCTTTACAGGCAACATTGATTAATTACTGACATAAACAGCCTGATTAGCTTAGTAAGATTGTAATCAGTTCTCAAGCCTTTTGTTTGCACAACAGTAAATCAAACAAAAGTGAAAATGCAGAAATTAAATTTGTATGTTTCTGTATGTCTGTGTATACATATACAAAGATATTTCTCCACAGCATAGGTAGAAGGGAGGAATAAGTATCAGCAAGGAAAGCCTGCTGTTTTTCCTAATGTTATCAAATGTGCAGACAAACCTGTGATTTATTTTCCATATTTTAGATGCAACTACTCAATGTGTGTTGTGCAGCTGTGACATAAAACTTCTTTCAAAGACGGCTAATGCTAAAGAAAGATATTGCAAATATGTGACCTGTGCTCTGGTTTTGTAAAATATTTTTCTAATTTCATCGCTCCAGGATAGAGCTTTATAACTCAAGCCAGGATCGTTGAAAAATGTTGCCGTTTCGCTACTGCAGGCAAAATCTGTACAGAATGGGATTTGTAATATATACAAACTTTCAGACAGTTCCTTTAAACTTACGGAAACTCCTATAATAGAGTTTTACTGAAGTCCAGAATAAGTTCTGGCCAAAGTTTTTGCTGAATATGTTGAATTCTAAAGCAGGCCTGGGTCTCAGCATGATTTTCCTACTGTCTCCTGAATAAAACCACCTTATATTCCACCCAGGAGCATAACCCATAAAACACGCACAATAAGATGTATAGAAATTCATCTCTCCCAGCCTAATGAATTTAATCAAGATCAACAGTTGTGTGAGATCAGTTTTGGCAGAAACTTGTGCAGGTGCGGGTTTCTATTGTTGTTCAGTCAAACCATTGAACAGGAGCTCTCTTGTGCTTGAACAGCCTCTACCTCTCTTTCTGACGTTTTAATGAGTGAGTGGCATATGTTATAGGTGGAATATCGTGCATGACACAAAGCACTCACACCATGACAGACACCACAGGATTCACGGGGTGGGTTTTCTTGAAACTTTTCAAAAGTCACTATACAGGCTCCTGCCCTACAACTGTCTTAGCTGTAGATTCTGAGTAAGAAGGACATTAAAAGGGTGTATAGGCAGGAGTAAAACCCACAGAAAAGGGTGTTTGTCTGACAACATTCTTCCCACACTGAGGGTGTATCCATGTCATACTGCATCCGGTGTTGTTTGTACCAGCCAAGGAAGACATTTGCAGCCAGGTATTTCCCTTTCCTCCTTTTCCTTGCCTTCCAGCACTGTCACTACTTTCTATTGGCAGTTTCTTGCCACTGCTATGATATATTACAGCCCATTTTCCAGGTACCTTGCCCTTGCTAGGGCTTTAATGCACCCAAATGTCCTAAGGGGTTAGGGGAGCTCCTCCAAAGGAAGATTCCTGTATTTCCTGCTTGATGTTGACGTCAAAAAACCCAGCTATTTTCTTCATGGTGACTTTCTTTTTGAGTACTGTAGGTCATTCAGCATAACCCTTCAGCTGAGAATGCCCTGGCCTCGGGGCAAGCATGGGGCTGGAGCTGTCAGGCAGACAGGCATACCCGGCTTGCAGCTGGGGCTGATCCAGAACCCACCAAAGTGAGTGGAAAGATGGTCATTGACTCTGGTGAGGTCTGGAGCAGATCCCGGTGGGAAAATATTCTTGCTGTGAACTATACACAGGGAAATTCCATTTATAGAGGAGTTAAATGAAATGTTCAAATTGCTTCAATCCACGAGTAAATTGCGTTTCTACTTATAATTAATTTTGCCTTATAGGCCCCAGTCCAGTCAGACACTTAAGCACCTGCATATCTTTTAGCTGATGAATAATTCTCTCAGAGACAGTGTTACCAGGTTGCTTACTCTGGGCAGAAGTGAAAGACTTTTCAGTGAAAAATAAGCAGGGTTTATTTATTTTACTCAGAGATATATGATCTGTACAGTCTTGCAGTAGCATGTGATTAAAAACTCGTGACATTTCCAATTATGATTTTACTGCCTGCATGCTTGGGAAATTAGCTAGCTTAGCTTTTAATATGTAAATATTTAATTTGGTTCTTTTCTATAAATTACACAATTCACCCTTTTTCTAGCTAATATTCTCCATTAGTTTGTGTCACACAGTTTTGCAAAAACTATTGTTTAAATATGTTACATTTTATAGCATCTCTTGCTTAACAGAATTATAAGAGAAAGTTAAAATGCAATTTTATTTTCATCTGCTCACAGACAGCATCTTATGTCACCAAAATCACCTAATGCAGCTTTCGTCTTCTTGTAAACAAAGTTTGTAATAAGAATTTCTGTGCCTATATCAGCTATATCTAGTAGCTGAATTTTCAGATTTAGAGATTTATCTGTCCTTTTAGTTTATTTTTGTCCCCCAACTGCAAAGGTAAACTTCCAAACCATTGCTTTGGTTAGTCCAAGTATTTTAACTTCCCAGTGGTTGCTGCCATATGAAAACATAGATATATATTTAAATAGATGCTGCACTTTCCCTGCCCCAGACAGACATCTGGCCATTTCCCATCTGCTGACTGTGACCTGAAGCATTTTTCTGTCTCTGTCTTATTAGTTTGGGCTTTTGCTTAGGTTCAGTAGCTCACACATGCTGATCCATCGATTGTTTTTATTGGCAAACAGGTCCATCATTAACAATCAGAAACTTAAATGCTTAAATAACATCTGCTAATTTAAGTGGGAACCACATCCTGTTGCACATTAGGTGTTTAGCGGTGTGGGCATTTATCAAAACAAGGATTAAGTGAAATACACATGTGTGTAGTATTAAGGATATTTCAGGCTATAAATAACACATTTCATTTCTCTTCGTCTTTAAACTCACATATGCATTTTACCATAGGGAAAAAAAAATGTCTAAATCTTTCTGGATAGTTTAGCACAGGAAACTTTGGTCAACACAATACTTGTCTGTTAAAATCATTTGCATGCCTTTTTATGCTGGGTGGGCTGCTCCTACCAGCAAACACAAAAAACTATGGGGGGCTTGAAGACAGCAGAACTGGTGTAGCGTATCTCAGTGGCATGCTGTCTGCATGGGTTTTTGCTTCCAGGAGTTCTGAATTGCAAAGTAATGATTTAATTTCATTCAGAAACATATTTTCAGTATCTTAATGGTACCAGCAAGAGCACAAATTGCCCCAAAGTTTAACAAGCACCCCTATTAGAAAGAAAATATTTTTTAAAACATAAATTTTTAATAGAGACTAAAATCACACTGCCAGATTTGGGTTGGTTGGATGACATGATCATTTGTTACTCACTAATTGTTTTATGGCCCAGCATTTAAAAGATACACCAAAAATGCTCGGCTCGAGACTGGTGTTGAGGGGGTTCCAATCTGATGGTTTACTTACTTATTCCTAGAACAACTGGCATTCAAAGAAAACAGAAAGTATCAACAAGGCTTGAAAAAATTCAAGCTTTGAAATAAAATTTCTCCTGAACCATGAGAGCATGCGAAGCTCCAGGAAGGCAGGGTAGATGCAGGGGCTGACAGTATCCCACTGCTTTACAACACAACCACCTGCAAAAAAAGACAGCTGTCCCTGTTCCCAGGGAAGTGGCTCTGGGTACCTGCGCCCCTTTTAGAAGCTCACGTCTCAGGTTGTAATGAACACGAAATGCATGCCAGCTTCTTCAAAACCTGTCTGCGTTATCAGTAAAGAAGGAAAGAAGTTTAATCACGAATAACATAAGACCAAATGGAGGCTAGATGAAAAGCTTATTGAAATCAATGGGAAGACTCCTGCTGACTTCTCTGAGGGGTAGATTGGCTCCCAGCTTCAGACTTCTGAAACAAATGCAAAATTTGTTTAGTTTCGTGCTTTTGAACATTGCTTTATTTTCTAAACAGAGGTCACAAACAGTTATGTGTCTGTTTCTGTGATCCTCTACTCTTATGAAGTCATTCCAGCTCTTCTATCAGTAAACTTGTTGTAATATATTTCATGCTTAGTCTTCAAAGAAACGTTAACATTCACAGATAAAAGACTCTGTATGCTGTCCATGCCACAACTGTCACCAGAAACCCAGGAACGATGACATGAGCGGATGATAAATATCCTCACACAAAAAAACTATTTTTCAGGGGAGCCATAAGCAAACCTTTGTTGCCCTCCCTATCTGTGAAGGCAGGGATGTGTTCTCCCCTGGCGATGCCTTTGGGCCGGCTGACGCCAGGCGAGGGAGCAAAGCCCCTGCCCGGGGTCTGCTCTGCCATGGGGAGCGGGCGAGTCGGGGCAGCAGCGTGCCAGCCATCCGCTCCCTGCCCAAAGCACAGCCTCTGCCACATCAAAAAGGCACCAGCAGCCTGCGCCCGGGTCTGCGCTCTGTAATGGGCAGATTTTCATCGGGGGCTCAGAAGACAAATGAAGCTTTTATCTGCTTTCCAACCCTCTGCAATAGGAGTTTATGTTAAAGCCACTTAACTGTCTAGAGTGCGGCCCTGTGGATTACCTGTTTGTGTGAATCGAGCACATTACCTGATCACATGAGCGCCTGGGATAAGTTTTCTATAACTAGCTTCTCTTTGAAAGGATCTTCAGCTACTTCAGGATTCTCACAAAGA
Organism: Erpornis zantholeuca; assembly: GCA_013400515.1. Taxonomy (NCBI): domain Eukaryota; kingdom Metazoa; phylum Chordata; class Aves; order Passeriformes; family Timaliidae; genus Erpornis; species Erpornis zantholeuca. The sequence continues at coordinate 113,382 of VZTN01027548.1, read as the reverse complement.
AGTGTCCCAAAAGAGTCAGGATTAAGAATAAGCAATCCTTCACTTTGGCTTGTGTTTCTCCGGCCTCATTTATTTAGCTTTACTTACCTATTTGGTCACTTATTTGTGTGTCATAACAGCAGGATGAGGAATAAACCTTCCAAAGTATGCAGCTCCTGTAACCTTTACAGCACCATGGGTTAAATATTATATAAAGAAGGGAGTGAGTGTCATAAAAAGAAATAACTCTTTCTGATCTGCAGTTTGAAAGACTGTTGGTAATTTTATAAGAGTTCTGAATTTAAATTGCTAGAGTTAAAAATATTATTCTACCACACCTTTTTTTTTTTTTTTAAGCCACATTAAAAATAATTAGTTCTGCAAAACATTTTAAAATTAAAATAACGATGAGGGATGTACAAGGGATTTAAAAACACTTTGGATGATACGCTGTTTTTCAGGAAATTGTGCATGAAGGAGAAAAATTGGGGATGTTTGAACACGTGAGTCTGTGTTTAGGGGGCCTGCTGAGCTCTCCCTCCAGGCTTTGAGCTTACCCCACACGTGGTGCTGTCTTGTCCCTTAAAAACTGCTCAGCCACCCCCAATTCTCTACCCTTTTTTTGCTGCTGGGGGACACACCTATGAGTACTGTCACCATAACAAGTGGGGGAGCTCCTGGGGCTGAGAGCACAAGGTCCCTCCACACCACCACCTCCACTAATGTATCACTTCAGGCACTGAAGCCTGGCTACCCTTTTCCTGGAGATGTCCAGCAGTCCAGCCTCTGGGATAGTAGCCATGCTACAGTGTATGGCAGCCCACCATTTTTGCTTTGAAAATACCAATTTTCTTTTGGTACCCAGCTGTCACAGTCTCATCGTGGACACTCAGAAGCCTCTGGTTGCCAGTGGGTGAGTCTATTTTTCTCTTGCTAGGAGTTTCAAGGGAAGAGAAGCCCTCTCACTCTCCTGAGAAGATGCTTTGTTTGACAAGAGGCAGTGTGATGGTGAGGAGTGGAATTGCTCATCCCAAAGTTCTCAAACCTGTTAAAAACAAAGCATGAGAGAAGGGATTAATAGGGTCAAGCTGCCTTCCTCACCACAAAAGCAGTGGAAAGCAAAAGGAGATACATCCCACACCCTCAGAGGATATGAGCTAGAAAGTTTGAAGGGAATATTTTTGAAGGAGAAAAGAGTTAATTTTTCTGATCAGCAGATTTTCTTTTCCTAGTGATAAATTTAAGGTTACTTTATAATATTCCTTTAAATCTGAAAACTGTCTGCTGGCTGAAAAGTGACTCCAGCACTGTGCCCACTCTGCCTTGTTCACACTGAGTGGTTGCTTTGTGTACAAGAGCCTGTCTTTCCTGGAAAGACATTACAGTTTTTTCTTCCTTGTCGTGTTCTAATAAATTAAAAGGCCATTTTGACTGCAAGTCAGTACTTCTGTATAGAAATAACATAACTTATCACTCATCACTAGCAATAATACACTGCCTGTAGACATTCCTTTGTCAAGCCTGTTGGTGATCAGTTTATGCCCTAAAGGATTTACTTATGACTCAAGGTAATGCAATTTCAGATGATATTTTTATTCATAAAGGTACAATCTCCCTTTGAAAGAATCTGAACTAATCACTCTAGTTACATCTTGTGACAGTGAGACACCTTCTCTTCAGAACTAAATAAAGCCAAACTGCAGATTGACAGGATGGACTGGCTGTGACAGACAGTGAGCAGGGCAGGACAGATGGAGAAAAGAAAGACTAAGGAAGGATGTTACACACCCTTTGCTTGCTGTCTGCAAGATAAAATGACACACAACTCCACTACAGTGGTATATGCCTATTCTTCCATAGATTTTTGCAGTTATGGTGAGTTAAATTAAAAAGTGTCAGTCCCCTTTTATACACTTCCTTCTTTCTTGTTCTCAGATAAATTTTAACCACCCCCCCCCACCCAAACCATACAACTGTTTTTTTCTTACTTGTTTATAAATCCTGCTTCCTCAGTATTCTTTTTACTGAGAATTATGTCTAGTCATTTGGTAGTATCTCATCAGCTTAAGTAAATAAATAAACAAAGATCTTTTCCTAGGAGACTCTGTGGTTGCATTGTGTAATTAAGTAGAAAACGTTTGGCACGTTTGGCTAAACAATGACTGTGCTTCCAAATGCTGATGGTGTAAATCAAACTGAAGGGAAACATGTCATGTTTGTCCATTTCACAAAGACAATGAGGATCTTATGGTGTTGTTTTATGCTTGGATTTGGCCTTACTTCTCTTAATTTTGTGCAAAGAAGATGACCAAATCTGAAAAGATCTGAAAAGTCTGCAGTCTTGCCAATTAAATCTGCAGAAAAGCTGAGCTGGTGACTTCAATTTAACCGCACGGTTGGCACCATGCTCCTATTTCAATACTTCAGTTGCCTTTGGCAATGGGATGAGAATAAAATGTATCTCTGAACTAACAGCCAGCATCTTATTCTCAGAAATGTAACTACAGTTGTGTAGAATCTCTAGCATACACCAAAGAAGAAAAGGACTTTGCAGAGCCACGTGTCCAGAGCTCTTTGTGAGTCGCTTCTGCTTTGCACTGAGACACACATGTGCTAGATACTTGAGTTTGCAAAAGTAGATGCTGACTTTGGGCCCCGTTTTGCGAAGGGCAGGCCCTTAGTATCAAGTTAGTATAGAAAGAGTGAAAATCTACAGACAAAACAAAGATTAGAGCTTGAAATGCACCACTTCTCCCTTCAGAAAGAGCCTGCCAGAAAGCACAGTAAATTTAGTCACAGTACAATGCCTATTACTCTCAGTGCGTGATTAAAGCTGCTTTCCCTTGGACCACACACACATGTAGTCTGTGCCCCTCTTGGGAGAAATGTCTCCTTCTGCCCACGGCCCAGATGAATTATAGGCACAACCACTTTGAAGATTTACAGAACACACAAAGGGGCAACCTGAAACAATAATGGTATTTCCCTGAAATTCATCTCTTCTCAATGAAGGCATTTTCTTGGGAATATGCAAGATGTGATTGCAGTTTACCGAGACAATGCTCATTATTATGAAGGCATTTCAGAAAGAACTTGAATTTCTCATTGCTCTAAATCCCATGACTTTATAACCTGGTGAAAAAATCCTGGGGAAAAGGTGTGGGAAGCTGTGGGGTGATAGATCCTCAGTGATGTTTTCTGATGTTACTCATTTGGCTCTGTGACATAGCAGAAATCATCCACAGTGTCCCCATTCCAGCTGAAAGCTCCCTGTCCTCACTCCCGTGGCTGAATAACTACCTCCATCAGGGAATTTGTCCTGTGCATGATCTCTTTTCCCTGGGGAGTTATTCTGTGCATGATCTCTTTTCCCTGGGGCATTACCAAGAGTTTTTAAACATGGTGCTTTAGATCTGGGCTTCTACACAGAAAAATATATTCAAAGAATTCAGGGTGTCCCTACCAGCTGATTCTCTAGGTACTTGAATTTTGGGTTAGCTCACCCACCTTGGGGCCTGGGCTGATCTTACATTCCACTTTAACCTAGATGGGAATTTGCTCTCTTTTTGATGAGGAAGGAGACTTTATTTTGCCAGTTTTGTTTGTATTTTTCTGCAAAAGCTGCAATCTCCTGGGCAGGACTGTGGCACAAAATGGCAGTGGGAAGGGCCCTGTCAGCAGACCTGGGCATATGTACCATGCAATGAGTCATGGGTCAGTGGGGATGAGGTGTTGCCATGAAATAAAATTTCTTCTGAGAAGACTTGGTTTGTCAAATCCCATCCCGCTCCCCCAGCTTCCTCTGTGTCAGGGAAGATAATGGAGCAGATCATTTTGAGTGCCACCATGCATCACATACAGGACAACAAAGGCATCAGGCCCAGCCAGCATGAGTTTGTAAAAGGCAGGTCCAGCTTGGCCCACCTGGTCTCCTTTTTTAACCAGGTAACCTACCTAGTGGATGAGGGAAAGGTTGTGGATGTAGTCTCTCTGGACTTTAGTAAACTTTTCAGTGTGATCTCCCACCGCATTTTCCTAGAGAAGGTGGTAGCTTACAGCTCTTCTGTGGTTTATAAACCCCCTGGATGGCTGGGCCCAGAGAGTGGTGGGGAATGGAGTTACATCCACCTCAGGGCTGGTCACAAGTCATGTTTCCCAAGGCTCAGTATTTGGGTCATCCCTCTTTAATGTCTTTATTTATGATCTGGACCAAGGGACAGAGTCTACACTCTCAGGCAGTTTGTGAACAACACCAAGGTGGGCAGAAGTGTTGATCTGCTGGAGGGCAGGAAGGCTCTGCAGAGGGATCTGGGCAGATCAAAGGGCCAGGGACAATTGTATGAGGATCAACAAAGCCAAGTGCCAGGTCCTGCCCTTGGGTCACAACAACCCCAGGCAGAGCTGGGGCTCAGGATGGGGGCAGTGGCTGGGAAGCTGCCTGGTGGAAAAGGACCTGGGGGGTGCTGGTGACAGCAGCTGAACATGATCCAGCCTGAACCCAGGTGGCCAAGAAGGCCAATGGTATCCTGGCCTGGACCAGCACTGGTGTGGCCAGCAGGACCAGGGCAGTGACTGTCCCCCTGTACTCGGCACTGCTGAGGCCACACCTCGAATCCTGTGTTCAGTTCTGGGCCCCTCACTGCAAGAAAGACATTGAGAGGCTGGAGTGTGTCCAGAGAAGGGCAGCGGAGCTGGGGAAGGCTCTGGAGCACAAGTCCTGTGAGGAGCAGCTGAGGGAGCTGGGGGTGTTTAGCCTGGAGAAGAGAAGGCTCAGGGGGACCTTGTCACTCTCTTCAGCTGCCTGAGAGGAGGTTGTGGCCAGGAGGTGGTCAGCCTTTTCTGCCAGGCAACCAGCAGCAGGGTTCAAGTTGTGCCAGTGGAGGTTCAGGCTGGACATCAGGAAGAATTTTTTCACTGAAAAGGTGGTTGAGCATTAGAACTGCTCAGGGATGTGATAGAATCACCATCTTTGAGAGTATTAAAGAAATGACTGGACATTGCTCTCAGTGCCATCGTCTTCTTGTTGAGGTGGTGGGCAGTCAAAGGTTGAATTTGGTGATCTTGGAGGGCTTTTTCAATCTTAATGATTCTACGAACTATGGAGTTCAGGGTAAACATTGTGTTGGTTTGCTTTGGGAATCTGGAAGACATCTGTAAAAGCAGGATGATCTCCAACAGATTGCCAAGTTAAGACAAACCTGGACAGCTCTTCTGAAAGCTCTTCCTACTGATGTTTGTTATGATACAGTATTGAAGCCTAAAAGTTTTTAATACGTTTAAATAAGGTTGCTCTAAGGTAGCCAGTTTTCCAATTTTATATCAGATGTCTCTGCAGACTTTGCAAGTAGATCAAGCCCCACTATTTGTAATTTATTTCTAATGAAAAAAAGGTACTTTGAGAGAAGTATTTGCTTTCCATTGAAAATTTCAATACTTAATTAGACCCAAAAAGGAAAAGGCCTAAACCTGAAAAGATTCTGGGATTTGTGCAAAAAATATGGAGAGGTTTTTTGAGATGAAGACACAGTGCCTCATGAGAGATGCTGGTCAGTTGCTTCAAGTCTCCATACAGTTTAAGGGACAGGTTCCAGACCAAAAGACCTCTTTCACAATGGAGTGAGGATGACCACCAGCAAATTCTTGTCCCTCAGCTAGAGGCCTGCTTTGCAGCATACCCCACTTGCAGCAGAGAGTGGATGTATGTGGCATTATAGTCACAATTCTTACAAGCTTCCATGGCAGTGTTTTTAATTCACTATTTGGTGCATCAAAAGATTCCTTGGGGAACTAAAAATAATCTCAAATTGGTCCTAGTTAAAAGTCTGACAGGTGGACTTCCCCCTATTTTCTATTTATTTGGCATTCATATGTAATCCTTTATGAAATTTGACATGTGTTTTGACAACTGATTGAAGTCAGGCTCTCGAGCTTTTCCCAGGCATCCCAGGGGAGCAGGTGATGTGTATCAAACCCTTTTGGTCCCATTCTTGTGGAAGGTGTTTAGAGAACCCAAATCCCCAGCTGCCAGTGGGGGCATTGGGTGTTACACTGAAGAATGAACCAGGAGAACACTGTGGTAGATAGAAAAATTTGCCCAGTCTAAACTCTGCATCAGAGCTGAGCTTAGTTTTCTTCAGCGATATTTTCACCAATCAAATATGACACTTGTTTTAAATTAAACCAATTTTAATACAGAAACTGACTGTATGTAATGAGTGCATTGTTAATACATTTATGACCTTTAAGTTACATGTCATTGTTAAAAGCAAAATATAAGTAATAATAAAAGATCATACTTCGTTGTAGTAAATTCACTAATTTTCTGAAGAACTTGAAAAATGGAATTTGGGTATTTCTACACGATTTTTTTCAATTATGATTCATTTATGATTGTACTTCTTGTATTTTGATTGCATCTAGTTTCTGTCTAAATTACCAATCCAATCATCAGACTACACAGGATGTGGAATTATATTACCTGAGTTGTTAGGAAATGCTAGTAAGTTCGAAGAATTTGCACAGAACTCATTAGCGTAGATCAAATCTTTTCATGTGGGGTGCATGAAAACAGGAACTGGTATTATCAAGGGTTTCTCGGTGTTCTTGAAGCAGCAGCCCACATCGCTGGGGTTATGTGGCCACCATGTGGTAACACAGGGAAAAGTTAAACTGAATTTTTAGATTTACTTTACTTTGCATGTAATTTTTCTGTAAATGACTTGCAGAAGTGCATACATTCATTTTCTCAAGGACATTCCTTGAATAATTTCCTCTTCATTTACAGTATTAAATCACTGAAAAAATAGGCAGTTTATATTGCAGTACCTGAGTCACAGTATGGGAATTATCCTTGCAATGGAATTTCATCTGTCTGCATGAAAGGCAGATTTTTTAGGGAAGAAAAGAATTCCTATGTAACTTCCAAAACCACTGATTATTAAATAGAAAAAAACAGTACCTATACATCAGTTCACAGACAGAAAATCATGACATTGAAAAGATATGGAAAACATATATTTGAATTTGAATGACAATATAGTTTAATAGAGAGCTGTTAGACATCTCTCAAGAGTAACAGGTGGGCCCAGAAGAAGCAGAAAACAGCTCAGAAAACCTTCAGATCCTTTAGCTCCAGAAAACAGCTTCTTCATTCATCTTTTTTGCATAAATTGAAAATCCACTTTCTAAATTCCTTTGGATGAACACGAGTAATAATATTAAGGATACAAGTAGTGATTTTTCTTTTTTTGTACAAGTGGTAACTATTATTCATTTCTGGTGACATGGCTATCTTTACTTTTCAACAACAGGAAATCTGAGAAAGAAAGTAGGTGAGGGTCCTGCAAGGATCTAGGAATTGAGAGGTGAAGGCAGACACACTGGCCTTGCAGTGGCTGTGCATGACCTCATTCTCTGAGCCATCAGTACCACCAAACACAAAAAATAAAATCTATCTGTCCACAGCAGGATGGAATTTCTCTGAATGTCCAGCTAGAAATAACACCACAAAGACAGATGGAATTTTGGAGTGATTTTCTTACTACTCAGAGTTCACACTGCTCCAATGATACTGCATTGCCTTCATAAGGATGCTTTAGGTTTAGAGATCATTTAAAAATCATATAAAAAGAGCTGAGTTATTCCAGCTATATCTAAAAATGTTCTTTGTCCTCTAGGTACAGATTGGCTTTGTTGCACCAGCAAATTTCTTCCAAGGTTTCAGTGTACTCTGAAACAAGTGGATAATATATCTGCTTTGTGTTGGCTTGTTGTTTTCATCTTTATTACAAGAAAGTGAGGAAGATATGCCCAAATTTCCACTGCCCTGAGTCTCCTGTGTACAGGGACACAAGTCTCTGAAACAGTTAATGAAAGGCCAAGGGAGAAACGTCTATATGAGCTCCCTGTTAAATATTGGCAGATATCACTGCAAGACACATTTATTTCATGTTAATGCTCAGCCAACATTAACTTGTACAGCAAATATTGACCCAAACAATGGCACTCTGGCAAAGGAATAATGAGTTGCAGTTTTGTGATATGTTCCAATCCCAAACACCTCCCATACGCTTTTCTGCCAGTATATATTTTGGGGTAAGATAAGGTATGATTTTTCTTTTTCCTGTGGGGCATTTTAATAAGTCAGTTAATTTGCACAGACTGCATAGATGGCCTTGGGTGCTTAAAACTTCTAAATTAAGGGGTTTAGGATAGTAGGGCTAGAAAGAGCTGCTCCCAGGCAAATTTTTATTTTTGCTCAAGTCCTTTCTAAGTGTAAACAAGTCAAAAAACCTTCATCCAGTGAAGATGAGAGGCATATAATTAATAATGTTTACATTCAGCCAATTACATAAAAATATTTAAAGAACTGAAAAGAACTAAGCCTTTGTTTGTGTTTTGGTGACTCAGGCTCTTTATACACAAATATCAGCTCTTAAAGGGTTTAATAGTACTTAATGCTTATTCCTCTTTTCTCTACTTAGTATTTAAAGGAAAGATCTTTCTCTTTACTTGGAGTTGAAGGGTAATGACGCATTGAGCTGTTCACTGCCTGTAGGCACTAATGCTACGAGGCACTCTAAAATCCAAGAACTTATATATATACACATACATCTGGTTTAGCATTTATCTATTTGTTTGCTTATCCCATCCATTTAGCTATGTGTAATGTTTCCCATTGATAAAGGAAAGGTTGTGCCTTTATGCCTTTTAGTCAAATCCTGATAGATAAGTTTGCCAATATGAAGCAGAGTAAAGAGAGTTTTCATCACCTTTGACTAACAGATTAACACCTTTCTTTTGTTTATTGAAAAATTGTGAATACTCCTCTCCTCTCCTCTCCTCTCCTCTCCTCTCGCAGTTCCCACTGCCACCTGCGCTCCAGCAGATCAAATAGTTCTGCAAAGTATCCTGTTCCCGGCAGCTCAGACTCCTGCTTTTTCCAGCCTTGCACTGAAAACACGTAACTTCGGGATGCGTTTTGCCTGGTACATCAGCCGGTCTCTGCTTCCAGCAGGGAGCACTATGCCACCGCTCGCCATCCCCCTCTTCTCTCCCACGCAGCTGTAACTATTTGCTTGTAAAACGTGCGGTTGTGCTTGCATGGGTGCAGTTTTTACGGAAAGATATTTTACAGGATGCTGTGCTTATGTGGGGTGGAACCAGACAGACAAAGCAGTTACCCTTTTCTGCAACTGCTAACTTGCTGCTGCTCTATTGTACTGTAGAGCTAAGCTTCCACTGACACGTCCCTGCTGAGCGGAAACAGCAAATGGAAAATGGTATTCTTGTCTGCTGTTTTTATATTAATGCAACTCTCTTCTGAGACCTCAACTGCTGAATAAGTTTGAACATCTTTTCAACCTTTCCATAAGCCTCCGAAATGACCTTTTTTTTGCCTACCAGTCCTGAGCACCGGTCTCAGCTTTTTAATAAAAGAGACCATGTTACACACTGCTTCCTACACTGCTTTCCCCACGGGTGACCTGACCAGTAACATACCTGCATCAGATCCTGAGGTCAGGCAAGAAGCACAGCACCTTTTTATACTTTCTTCACCATCCACATGCTCTTATCTATCAGCTCAGACAGATAGCAAGACAACGAAATGCAGCTTGCCCTTGGAAGGAAAGGTCTGCGGGCAGACAGCGTTCCCATAGGCAGAAGAACCCCCGAAAGTGCAAAGGTCACTCTGCAGTAACATTCCACCTAAAGGCACTGCTGTGCCCACAGCCCCCTCAGACAAGACAGGAACACATGAGCTCATTTTGCAGCCAGAGGCCTGGAAGCAAATGCCACAACAGGGTTTGTTGTGGAAGGTTTCTCATGAGGAAGGTTTCTCGTGTATCTTCTTCAGTGCAGGAGACTTGCAAAAGCAGCTTGGGTCTTCAGGTGCAGATTTATCACTCTCCCCAGCTCTCTCCTCCCAACCAGCTCCCCCACACCACAACCTGAAGGCTGGAATCCACTGCTCAGTCCTCTACTCTTCCTCCATGCTCAACCAGGTGCTGCAAAAGAGGTCATATATAATGGTAATAAAACATGAAGTAGAAGATGAAGGGCAGAATGGCTGAAACTTTCACAGAAGACTTTGGTTTTGAGAGCCCATGTGAAAAGCCTGTTCCAATTTTAAACAAATGAACGCTACACAGAAACCTTTCTCTGAAGTTCAGGTTTCTTCACCCTGGAAAAAAAAAAATAGAAGATCTAGCTGACTGCCATGATTTTATAAGAAAAAATTGCACACATTGATGTAAGCCTCTTTTTGTTCCAATTGCCATAACTGCAGATTACAGTTTCACATCTTTCAGATGGATATACTTTTGCCCCTAAGGATACCATTTCTGTGTTTCAATGAAGATGATGAGTCTATGTGCTTACACTCCCAAAATGAGTATTCCATTTTGACTATTGCTGTCCTCTTCTCATCCATGATTCCCCTCAGGTCAGGTTTAACATTCAGGATAGGGGTTGGTGGCTTACACCTCCTCTTGTCAGACCTCAGATAACTTTTAAAACTTGAGTTAACACATTGAAGAGAAGCATTGCTGCCCTTGGAGATTTCAAGGCATAATTATAGTTATTGGTAACACAAATAAAACTCTTCCCTGAGCAATAGGCAAGAGACACTTGCAGATTTGACAGCTAATAAAAGTTGCATATTCAGCAACCATTGAAATGCCTGAGTCAGACTAAAAGCAACTGCTACTTTTTTTTTTTTTAGTTTTCTTCCTAGCTTATCTTAGTGGAAGTGCATGGGAGAGCTGATTATGTGGGAAATGCTTTCTGTGTCCAGCTCTACCCAGAACAACATGCTGTCTTATGACTTAATTTTTAAATGAGAGAAATTTAGGATTTGACAGTGTTAAACGAACATGAACTTCCTCTACCAGTTCTGAAGATGTGAAGAAATATGTGTTTTTTCATTTACTCAGTGGTTTAGCTTTACATAGCAAAAGGTGTCAACAACACCTGCTTAGATCAGCCCAACTAGCAAAGTAATGAAGTTTTATTGACAACAGAAATAACTCAGCAAATTTCACAAAACTATATTAACCTGCAGCACTAGATAAGGATCCCCATAATTTTGTCCATTTTTATATTTCATTCAAAATTCATGCATGCCTTGCTAAGAGGTGAGACTACCTGGGATCGTGGATTTTTTGGCAAACATGTAAAAATAAGTGATATTTTTCTTTAAAGTAGGGAAAAGTTATTTGAGGGGGACCTAACTCTAAAGATTCTGAAAATAGGTGGTACAAAAGAATTGAAAAACAAATTGAAAAATAGAAGGTGTAAACAAATCTGATTCATTCTTATCAGTTCAGAAAAACAAATCAGACTGAACATGCTTTCATCTCTGCTTGAAACCGGAGTTAAAAATTTGACTGTGGAAAAACGTACGTATCGGTGAAGGATGAAAAAATAATACATAGTTTTCTAAAATACATTTAGGGATTTTTTTTCTCTAATTCCATTCCAGATATTTCTAGCCTAGAAAACATTGGGTGGGGCTTTTTGTGGACAGGAAGAAACACAAGTGTTATAGCTGAACAACAGTTCTTTTATTGTCTTTTTTTCCCTTTAAATATCTAAACTGTGCCAGTATTTTAACTCAGACTACCAACCTACAGTTTTTGGAACATATTATTTTGTTCTTTCAAGCCCTGTTTTGTGACAGATGTACCAAATGTCACAGAAAATAAATCCATGTATTCCAACCATGAACCAACATAATCTCTGATTTATCCCCCTGATGTCCACCGAGCCTGTGCTCCTATATGCAACAATGACACTAAAAGCATCCCAGGACTCAAAAAATGTATGAGATTTTTCAGATTAAGTAGTTGCTAAGAAATAATTCCTAGAATCCAGCAGCTGTGCTGAATAAATACCTGCTCACTCTCCTTGCAATTTGGGTGTTAATAAGACACAAGAAAAACCTATTTTGTAAGAATGCAGGTTTCAGAGACTCGTGGAGTATCTGGTGATAGGAGACAGGTCTGAAAATCATCCAGTCCAATCCCCCACTCAAAGAAGTATCATTTAGAGGAGATCACTCAGGGTCATGTCAAGTGAGACATTGAACAGGTTTTAGAATGAAAATTCCACAACCTCTCAAGACAGATAGTTCCAGTGTTTGACCCCTCTCACACTAGAAAGGTTTTTTTTTTACATTTAGATAAAACTTCATGTGTTTTATTTTGTGTCCATTGCCTCTAATCCTGTCAGCAGGCACTTACTGAGAAGTCTCTCTCTCTCTTCTTCAACACACCTCCCCCATCAGATATTTATACATCTTGATGATATGCTCCTGAGCCTTGTCTTCTCTAGGCTGCATGGTCTCAGTTTTCTCAGTCTTCATATGTCAAATGCTCCAATCCTTTAATCATCCCCATGGCCCTCTGCTGGATTTTCTGCAAGAAGTCCACATCTGTCTTGAGCTCAGGAGCCCAGATTTGGACCCCTCATTCTAGATGTGTCTCACCAGCGCTGGGTAGTGACTAATGCAGTCAAGGAGGCTGTTTGCCTTCTTTGCTACAGGATGTATTGACAGGACTTGTTCAGCTGATTCTCCCCCAGATACCCAGAGCCTTCTCTGGAGAGCTGCTTTCCAGCCAATCAGTCCCCAGCCAGTGCTGGTGTACAGCACAATTCCTCTCCACACGCAGAACTTGGTGTTTCTCTTTGCTGAGCAGGAGGAGGTTCCCATCAGCTGATTTATCCAGCCTGCTGAGGCTCTGCATGGCAGTACAGCAGCCTGCTACACCAGCCAGTGACTCCCAACTCTGCATCTTCTGCAAACTTGCTCAGGGTGCACTCTGCCCTCTCAGCCGAGGGATGAATGAAGATGTCAGACAGTGTTGACCCCATCACTGAACTTCAAGGTTCTTACTTTCCCCAGGACTCCATCTTATCTCTTTTATTAACAGAGAATGGGGGGAAAAAGGAAGAACCTAATAGAACTTATTCTACCAATTCAGTAAAATAAACCATCTTAACTCAGACCTGGGAATGAAGATAATCCCAAAAAAATGTGTCTGTGGTATTAACAAGCTTGTTGGGGTTTTTTGTCTTTCATTTTTCCATTCATGTGTCCTACTCAGGGTGTGGAGAGAGATAGAAAACAAATAGGTTTCCTTAATAACTGAGCACCCAACACTAGCCATATCACTTATAAATTGTTTCAGACACTACAAATTTGCATCTTGTTTTTCCTTGGAAAAATGAAGAAGCGGGGGAATAAGTATGATTCTTGGAGAAAACATTTTGTGTAACACACACTTAGTAGGTTAAACACAGAGCTCAGTCCATTGTCAAACATAGGGATGGAGTGGAAAATAAAGGAATTTCCATTTTAACAGGTAGGTTAATCTGAAGGCTATGTTTCCTTCTTCTGCCCACATTCCTACAAGACTTAAGGGTTAATAAATTAGGATATGTGATAGTCCCAATTACGCTGGAGCTCAGCATTCAGATTAATTCAGCTGGCATTTCTACACCAGGCTTTTCCTTCTTCTTTTGACTGATGAAACATTTCGGCTTTAAATGAACTTGAAAGCCTCAGATCAGAGACAGATGCAGGCTGTTTCATCCACTTAGAGTACTTTGAATAATGCAATCAGATTGTGCAATCCCCTGTAACCTTCTAGCAGTATAAAAACCAACCTGCAAAGTCAGGACACAGTTTCTCAGTACTAAAGTGCCCCCTGTTTTGCCCACACCTATCTAACGTGTTTGACTTGATCTGAATGTCATTGAGCCATACTAATGACATGCTGACAGAATTAACAATTTTTGGAGAAGGTGTGGTAACCTTTATGATCTGAGTTGTAACTTCAAGTTTGGGTGATAATTTGTGTTGATCTATGTAAGACATGTTTATGTCTATTTTTAGGAACTGTCCTTAAGCCAGGTTTTTGTTAGGTCAGGGTGTCAGTCTTTCCCACGTAGGATAACTTTACTCTGGAAAATTCAGAAAATATAGTGAAGACCTATGTCATGGTTTGGTTGGTTTGGTTTTATTCTGAAGGAGGGTAGAAGATATTAAAAATGCAATGGAGTTTATGTTAGGAATAACAGTGACAGAGTTATTTCAAAACTTCACGTCTAGTCCCTACCCCAGGAATTTTTGTGCCGAGTTCAGAATTGCTGTAATCAAGGAGAAAGCCATAGTCTGCTGTAACCAAGAGAGACAGAGAAGGAGTCTTGTAGGCCACTAAATAGCCTGGAAGCACTGCATCAGCTTTTCATGCAGACAAAGTGACACATGCAGGTGGGAAAAAAAAATCAATCCACATAGAGTGGCGGACTTGGAAACATAAATTACATTGTAAAATTTTTGTTGTATCCCTTGAGGAAAATTAAGCACACATTTATGAATAAATATAAAGAGATTTGATAAGCAATGGATTGGGCAGAACCCTACTACCATAAGTGGTTCTGCCAGTGGGCTGCAAATACTCAGCAAGAGCTGATTCCTGACATATATTAATACCAGCACCAGTCCTGTAGGTGTTGGCACAAGGTGGGTCAGCCCAGCCTTGGATCCATTCCCCACTGCAAGGTCTGTTTACCAAAAATGTCCCCAGAGCACTTATATTCCAAAATTGTTACAAGGCAATACTACAACATTTCTTATCTCCTATGCAAATGTCACTCCCTGGTAGAGAGTCCTTCTCCCCCTGGTATCCTTGCTTCCAGCTAGTTTAACTGCTCCTGCAGATGGGCCTTCTGCCTCTGTGCCAAATCATGCCTTGGTCACAAATTACCATTGCTGTTGGAATTTTCCCTTCAATTGAAGGAAAGACATCTGAAGAAAAGGGATCTGAGAAGCATAACAGGTGTATGAAAATATCAATTCAGATCGCAGCAGTGGCCAAAAGCTAAACTGTACATTAGAAACTGCTTGAAAAACCTGGAGAGAAAGCCTGAGACAACCCAGTGCCACTGCTTATGTCTGGGATTCATCAGCTTCTTAAATAGTCCTTGCAGTGCTCATCTCTTCCCATTTGGAAATTTGCTAATTGTCACTGGCTTAAATTTTAATGTTTGAAATAAAGTGATGAGGAAATTACATTCCCATTCTTGACCCATATTTTTCCCCTTTTTTGTACATCACTAAAACATTTTCTAAAATCTGAAAGGAGGCAGAAGTCAGGTACACAGTGTACCTCTAACCAGCTCATATCAGAGCTGCACTGAGTATCACAGACTGTTGGAGTTGATGCCTTAAATGGCTACCTAAAACCAGAGACTAAACAGGAATAAGGGAATAAAGGAGGTATTTATTTGAAAGGCCTTTGAAAGTACACCCTGGCGGTCCACAGGCTCCTGCCTCAGTGGATCCCAAGATGGACCACAAGTCACGAGTTCTTCACACCCTTATAGGTTTGGTCAATTTTCATATCAGCATAAATTCACCAATTAAAACTTCAGCTAATGTTGTAATTTCCCTAAGCTTTCCCCCCTCTCCAAGATGAAGGTTTACACTTTTTGGGCTTAGGAAGGTCTGGATGTCCTTGGAGAGCAAACTGGAGAGGCTTTTTTACGTCTCTGTTAGCATGAGAGAGCAGTACCTAACAAGCTACAAGAAACTTCAGAGTTACACTAGGCAGTACAGGACTTGAAAAAATACCAAAGTTAAAACCTAAGGCATCAGAGTTCACAAATAGGATGATTCAGAGGTGAAGGCAAGAAATTTTATACTGAACAATTATGAAATAATGTGCCAGTAGAAGAAATTCTTCCAAAGCTTCACTATTAACATTTTTCTTTTTGCTCTGAAGCATGAATATCAATATACCCTGTACTTATAAACTTCTGGTTAAAGGCACTTGAAGTCTTTCTTCTTCCCTGCCCTGACTAGAGCCTATTACTAACATCATTAATAAGATCAGACTGATTTATTTGTACCCTCACAACTATGCTTTTGCAAGCATATGTGAATGCTAAACAGCTTCAGACATTGGTGAACAGTGGTTAAGTGGAGGCAGAAAACTTAAAGAATTGAACTGGCAAATACATATAGATGGGACAGTTCCCTGGCACCTAGGCAATTAATTAGAGGAGAGAGGTACACAGCACAGCCCATCCTCTTGTGGCACACCTCACTTTCCTATAAACATATCAACATGTGTAAGTAGGTATGCCCTTTCCTTACCTTTGACTCTCACTCATTTTTGTCACCGTTTGTTCTACACTGACTACAACTGGAAAACTCATTCGGAAAGATTTTTCTGCTTATAACATTCAGCTTTTCTGAGGAAGGTAAAACAAAATAGAATTACCTGTTTTCTTAAAACTCAGAAGTGGGGGAGATGGTTGTGAAGAGTGTTTCAGCTGGCATGTAGCCAGGTGAAAATGTCAAAGCTCCCATGTTACAATTTTACAAAGGGTTTTTGTACCTTCATCTGTCAGTAACCTGGCTAGGTGCCTTTAGCACCTGCAGCACCCCAGTGCAAGGCAACATCTTGCCCAAACCGTTCCTCAGGTCAGAGTCAGGAGGAAACTAAAGAGAAAGTGTAAGAATAAATGTGGTAAACTGGAAATATTTCCTATTGTGGGCTTTGCCTTATAAATGTGCACCACAGTTACCATATTTTTTTCCTTTCCTCTCCTTGTGAGGATGTGGGTAAGAGCTGCTAAGCTCTTGGAGGCTCAGTCCCATGGAACTGATGTGTTCATATTTCCTGAGGCAGAGGGGGGCTCTGTCTGAAGAGTTTCCTCAGCCTAGAGGTATGTCTGATAAGGTAAAATTAAGCACGGAAAGAATAGACTGTCCTTTGTGGCTTTGCTGGCTCTCCAGCTGCAATGCTGGTACAAGGGTTGGGCTGTGGCATCATGCTGGGCTTACATCTGTAGTCTAACATTTAAAGGTAACCCTTGTGACTTTTTAACATACCATGGGGGCTACCTGTTGGGGATCAAGGACCTGCAATCAGCTCCCTGCTGGCTGCTCTTCCCTTCTTCATTTCACATCAGTACTCCAGTGGAGGGTCAGCCTTTTTGTTTAAAGATTAATCTAGAAAGATCACTCTTGGAATTTTAATAATTAAATGCTTCAAAAAGCTACAAAAACAGCTCAGAGAAAGCTGTTTTATATGTCACACTGTTCTTTTACTTTCATAAAAGAAGGAAAGTGAGTAACAGTAATTACACTTTCATTGCTTCAAAGAGTGACTAGTGTTTTAATACTGACTTTACAGATTATATCATATCCGTGACAGGAACTTTGGCCTCCGGTGTTTATTTCTAACGTTAGTATATAATAATGCCTGTGTTTTAACTGCAGATGGTGCTGGAGGACACACACACTGGCTCCAGCCAGCCATGAATCACCGAAACTGCATGTGAGATAACCCAGGCAAGAAACACCCTCTATTTAATTGGTATTAAAATTTGGGCAGGAGAAAAATCTCAAGAATGTTGTGTCCCACTCTCCTTGCTCCTCACTGTGAGGTAATTACTGCAAAAAATAATTATTGCAATCCTATTTTAAATTTAATTTTCAAAGCCAAAGCTCAACAAAGAAATATGTTGAGATAGTTTTGTTTACTACAAGGCAAATCACTTTAACAAACTGATAAAATGAAGCTGTCACTTTTGGAATTGTTAGAATGGTGAATCAAGTCACAAAGCCAAGATACAACCTTAATCAATTTTTCATAATATCATGCAACTCTTTGAGACATCCTTACATGATGTGGGAGTGAGGCAGAAAAAAGAAATATATAGGAACACAATGTTGTGATGAAGTGAAAGCAGATGGGAAATATACATTACAGGGTTCCAACACTTGTAACCCCATACTGTACTTGGAACTACATTATGGAGAAAAGAAAGCATAAAGCATCCATGTTAAAGTCTTGTTCAACAGGTTTTGATACATCCACATCGAGAACTATAGCTAAAAGAAAGTATGGAGTAAATTGTTTACAGGAATAAGTAATATACTTGGAGTTTAATTCATTATACTTGGGGGTTTTAATTCATCTGTACTCTTGTGAAATATCAAGGGTTCCTTGCACAGTAAAAATTTGTGAGAAAATTGCCATTCATCTCCAGGTTCAGGAGTGCAATTCCAAAATTATAAAAGGAGTAGACTACCTCCCCAACAAAAAAATGCCAAGAAAACCCAATTTTTTTTATTTTTTTTTAAAGAGGATCTAACATAGTGTAGAAAGCTATCAGTATTGTTAAGTTGTGTCGTATTTTGTGGTTTGTTAGAAGCACAGCATTAAGGTGGCAGATTGCCTAGTAAAGAGAGGCATTACAGCCAGACACAGCCTTGGAACCCTCCCTACCTGAACTGCAGCTGGAGGGGAATGGCACCAGTCACTGTGGCTGGAGTTTTGAAAATAGCAAATATCCAGTTGCACTGGAAACTATCTCCAATTGTTTTGGAAACTCTGGTGATTACTGAGGAGGGAAATTTTGCAGATTTGAATGCTAATCAATTTGCAGTCCTGTAAAGAGTGGTCCTTAGTGAAGCCCTTTGAGCTCTCCAGGAGCGCAGTGGAGTGCAGCAGCATCTCCCTCTGAGAGAGAGGTTTGCAAAATTCAGAGGACCTCACTGAGGCAATGGGATTGGGCTGATGCTCCCAGCTCATGAGGCTCAGCTCTCACCCACCAGGAGACACCAAGGCATTTGACTTCAGTATTTTACCAACACGCAAGGGCACTTTTCAACAGTACCCTGGCAGATACTTTGTGTCTGTGTGAGTGTACGCATGTGAATGGATTCAAATACCCTCTAGCGAGTGTAGCGTGAGTGTTGCTATCTCAAATCTATAATTAAGTCCTGTTATAATTGTAGTAAATCCTATTGAACCACTTGGTACATTAGTCAATGATCAAGTGCTGCTAAACCCTCTTGCACCCTTACCTTTGCATATAATCCTTAATTGATTCTAATCTGATTTTTTTGTATGTTTCATCCATACAAAAGTAGTAAGTAGTAGACTGAACCTTGACATTGAACACAATTGTGCTTTCACAGGTTTGTACTAAAGCTGCTTATACTGATACATTTTCTGGAGATTTCTTTAAGTGACCTAAACCAGGCATTCATGACAAATTGGCATAGTCAGACTAAATCAGGATTCACAACAGACCTCTTTAACTTTGTTATCCTAGAGGCACTGCCACTACCAGTGATGGGCTTGGCCCTGGCCAGTGGTGGATCTGTCTTGGAACTGGCTGGCAGTGGCTCTGGCAGACAGAGGAGAAGCTTCTGGCTTCTGGTAGAAATCTGCCTGCCTTGAAAATTTTTTAAACTATTTCAACCACATTGTGCATTATAAAAGTGAAGCCATTTAAAGCATGGGTCACTTCCTAATACTCTGGCCAGTCTGGATACTCAAGGGTTCATCCATATGGAAATAAAAAAGAAGGTAAAATACTAGAGATATGTTTTGTTACTATAGAGCCTGACTTCGCTTCTAACACAAACAGGAAAATATCTTCTGAGGCAAAGCTGCCACTTGAACTGAAATTCACTATGCATGGAATTGGGCAGCAGATAGAAAGAATTTCTAGTTCTGAGCTGTGAATCATTGGACACCTGTGGATTTGCAGGGCCATCACACACATCCATCTAGGCACACGATTCAGCCTCCCCTCTGGACAAACACCCTGCCATTAGACAGCCATTAGTGGTTGGCTCCTGTTGTGCTTCAGCTTGAACTCCAAATTTAATTTCATGGCTTTCTCAGTCATTTGATGTTATTTGACCAACATTTTTCTGTTTCTTAATTGACTTCACCTTTAATGAAAAAAATTTAAAAGAAAATGAGGAAGATGGGTCTGTACTATCATCATACCACTATATCAGAGGCCCTTTCAGGCACATTATCACATCAGTAGAGGTTCTGAGATATGGTGGGTATCATTAAGCACAAAATGTGTGAAGCTCTGCTATGATATTATGAGTCTGCATCTTATTTTATTAAACTCTTAAAACTGTAGCATCACCATTTTTCAGACGTGAATACACAGCCACGATAGAAATTAATTTACAAAACATTTGCAGGTATAGATCCTCAGCAAAACTGAGAAAATAGAAAAACAGAAGGGTGTTTACCTCCATTTACAGCCTAGTTATTTCTAGAAAAATGACTGGTTTTATCTGGACATTTTGGCTTGTGAGAAGCCATTTGACATTTTCAGGTATCTCTTATTTTCTGTTTGACATTTTCAGGCATCTTTTATTTTTCTGTGATGGGCAACCACAGATGAGATGGAATACTTACTGCTGACCTGAAAAGGTAAGGTTGTGTTGACAAAATATGCACTGTTTTCCTGAGTAAGTCTCCTTGGCTGTGAATTAAGCTGTGTTCTTTCTCTTTCAGTAATTTCCAAAATCCCAGAGAAGTTATTGGATCTTTAAGCAAAATATATTTGCGTTTAACAGTAGCCAGTGCAAATTCCAGAAGGGTTCCCAGCGTCAGAAACATTGTGGATGTGGCCACTTTGAAAAAATTAGGATTATTTAGTCTAGAGAAAAAAAGATTGAGAGGAGACATGATAACAGTTGTTTAATATGCAACACTTGCTAGAACAAGAATGTGATAAACTATTCTTTATGTCAACTGAGGATACAACGAGGACCAATGGGCTTAAACTTTGATAAGAGTATTTTGGGCAACAAAGCTGGTGAAGTTTCTAGAGACCAAGCATTATGAACAGCAGCTGGGGGAGCTGGGGTTGTTTAGCCCAGAGAAAAGGAGGCTCAGGGAACACCTTATCATTCTTTACATCTACCTGAAAGGAGGCTGTAGTGAGCTGGGGTTTGGCCTCTTCTCTCGGGTCACAAGCAATAAAACGAGAGGAAAAGGCCTCAAGTTGTCACCAGGGAGGTTTAGATTGGATGTTAGAAAAAAGATTTTTTCACTGAAATGGTTTCCAAGCCCTGGCAGAGGCTGCCTGAGGAAGTGATGGAGGTCAGCATCCCCAGAGGTATTTAAAAGTCACATGAACATGTGGCACTTGTGGACATGGTTTAGTGGAGGACTTGGCAGTGCTGGTTTAACAGCTCGACTTAATGATTGTAAAAGTCTTTTCCCTTGTAAACAATATAAGAGAGTTTTAGGTTAAATATTAGGCAAAACTTCCTAATAACAGGGAAAGGAAAGCAACAGATGAGGCTACCTGAGGAGGACCCTCTATTAATAGAGGTGTTTTAATGGCCTGACCAAATATCTACCAGGGGTGATTGATATTTAACTGTCCTCTGTGGTGAGATGTCTTTTCATGTCCTTTCTGGCTGAACTTTCTGTGATTATAAACAGAAGAAGAGTGTAAGTTTTTTTAGTAAGTTTAATCAATTAACTCGATAATGATACCTGAGGTGTATATCATTGATCTTGGTTTAACACCAGCAAGTTGAAACAGCCATGCAGTTGCAAAACTTTTTTCTGTTCTTGTTTCCTTTATGTTCTTGATTCAGGCTACATGTGTACCTCTAAGCTGTTAATGATCCACAGAGCCTGTTCTTCTAATTTTGACACATTTTGGTTGGAACTGCGTTAAGTTTTACACTTAACACCATCACAAAAGTTAAATATTCTTGCAGTCTTTGATATTTTTGATACCCTGGTTCACTAATCTACATTTTATTCATTTGTTTCCTGGCCCAAGTGCAATTTAAAAAGAGTATATATTTGTCATGGTATATCCTTATTAGTGTCTCCTGGCAACACAATATCCTCTCAAACAGATACTGTTCATGTCTACAAAATCCACATAATCTCTGGAGTTATAGTGAACATCTCAGAACAGAAGCCCAAATTGCTTCCTCATTTTCTCCACTAACTCCACTTTTCTAAACATAAAGTATAAATGAAATCTTAAATTAAAATGTAGATTGTTGTTGTTTGACAAAAAGGACATTAAAGATGCACTCATGAAAAAGCTTAAATTTTTATCAGTCTATGTCTCAGTGACCCATAACACTAAAGAGGAATACTCATAAACCACAGGGATCTGTGAAAAAAATGGAACTGGAATTAAAAAGGATCAGAACATGAGTATAAAAATCTCATAGTAAATCATAGAGCATGATATATGGAGCTTAGGAACATTGGGGTGATATGAGGATGGACAGGACACCATCCAAGACCCAGGAGCTGGTTCCTCAGCCACAAGGATACAGGAGCATTCATTGTTATTCAGGGGTCTTTGTAGTCCAGAGTGTAGCAATGCACCCCCTAAATGCAGAGGTTTCTATTACACCTAAGCCTCCAAATACAAGCACGTAGCCAAAATTTCCCATCTTCCCCATGATGCTCACCCCAGGTGCTTTTTGTTTATTGTTTTTGTGTTATTAAACCTTTTTATTTTGGAAGAAGCGACTGTTGCCCATCTGTCTTTTAAGCCACTGCATCAAGCTCGCTGGAGGAAGAAGAGAACACCTCTGAGTTCATAACCTAGCCTTTGCTGGAGGTCTACCTTCCCGGAAAAAAACCAACAAGGCTACTAAGTTACACCAGAGGTCCTCTCTAAGCTGCACTTTGGAGGTGCTCTCTGCTGAGGAATGCCTACAAGTGCAAAGTGGGTGTGGTGATGCAGAGGCCTAATGGTCCAAAGTGGAGTAAAGAGTTGGCCACCAAAAGCTGGCAGTATTTCTTTCTCCATGTGTTGATTTTTTTATGGCTTGTTACTAAAACAAACAAATGGTACTTTTTTGGTACAATGTCACTAAATGTATAAACAGTATAACAAAATGGGATTTTTTTCCTGGTTTTAGGCAATTATGGCTTTTTCTACTCTTTATTTACCCATGGTGGGCTTTTAGTCTGAAGTATTCAGTGTAGATTCATATAGGGAGTCAAAGGAGAGGAGATGTTAAATCGTCCCATCCATCCCCTTGAGAGGGCAGACTTGGCACTATGGCAGCAGCAGCAGGCAGTGCCTGTCACTCAGTGAAAGGAGCAGAGTAACAAGCCCTGGGCCCCTGGAGCCAGAGGGCAGCTGTCACACGGCCAGGAAAGGGCAGCCTGTCCCTCCTCCCAGCTTCCACTTCATCTGAAAGTGGGAATCCTCAGGCTTTGTTCTGCAGAGAGCCACTGCTGCAGCTTGCCGTGCTTCCCCAACAGTTGTGATAACTTCCTGTGAGCAATGCAAGGCATGAACACCTATTTTTAATTCTTTGCTTCTTCCCAAAGCACTGAAGTAGAATGACAAACTTCCATCTAACACACCCGAGTGACAGTCCAGACTCCTTGACAGTTACAAGTCCTCAGTTCCAGGGGACTAAAGACAGGATTTAACCATTAATGTTGGCACTAGCCTGACACTTACCTCTCAGGAGCCTTCCTAAATGCTGACACACTAATGTCTTCCAAGTCATGTCCTTGCACAATACATACACAAATGTCATGTCAGCAGACATTTGTCCACTGCATCTGTAATCCCAGACATCTCTTTAAGCAAACCTTCATTTTAATGCTTTTCAGTTCCTCACCTGCATCTGAATTTTCTTGTACAGTGAGCCCTAACACTCCTTTTTTAAGTTTTTCAACCTTGTCCCAGTTCTATGGAGTTGATGAAAGAGAAATCATGTGACCTTTTCTGAAAGGATGGAGGCATGGACAAAGGAAGAATAAAGAGGATTAACATAAAGAAATCACTTTCTTTAAATCCAGTTATAAGAGCTCTTATTTTTTATATCAATGGGTTAATGTCTGGCAAGGTCATTAAAAAATTGCAGGCTCATGCTTCTGCATCTAGAAGGTAGTGAGTCCATGCTCAAAGCTGACAAATTTACCCTTAGGTGAGGCAGGGCTGCATTTGTCAAGCTTTCAAATACCTGTCTTGCAGCGTGCAGCCAGCTCACTTAGTATATATGGGTACTGCTGTTCAATTTGCTCCAGGTTTCCTCCTTCAGCTTTCTTCTGTTCCTCTGCTTTTAGCCCTAGGCAGGATTTAGACCCAGTGTGCTGGGTGACACACAGGACAGGGGCCATCATCCCAGCTCCAAATGAATGTAGCAGGTGTGTGAATAACCAGAAAGTGGCTGCAGGGGGGAAGGGCCACAGGGTAGCACTTTTTTCCTCTTGTCATCAGATCAGCTCACACTGCCTGGAACATCCCTTATGCCCTTTAGCCAGGTTCTGCCTCTCTCACTCATTTTAAATAGTCTCTGGACTTGCAGTCATGATTATTAAATAGGACTGCAGGGAAACTGAGGTGCTACAGTAGAAAGGCAAAATGCAAGACAACATAGACCAGAGGGGTGTCCTTGCTTTCAAGTATACTCATAGGCAGCTTTCCTTTATTATATCTGGCTGATACCACTGAGGAAAAAAACAAAGCCAAAGCAAAAAAGAAAACCCAAAACAACAACCCAGCAACAAAAACAAAAGCAAAACAAATCCAATTCAAAACAAACAAAAAAAATCACACCAAAAATCTCAATGCAAATTTGAAGTGAAATTCAGTGTGGGTTTTCTTCTTCCAAGCACAGATCAGAACTACAAAGGGTTATTTCAGGCCAAGTAAAGCTTAGGAGCTTTATTTGTCTCTGCCCAGCAAAGTCAATAGGATCTGTGCTTTGCTGTGATCAAGCCTATTTACTTGACAGTTTAGAATAAACCTAAAATCAATATCTTTATTGTGTCATGTGGAAATGTATATATTTGCTAGATAAAGCCTTGCAGTTACAGCAACGGGAGAGACACAAATATAGTGCTTTGAAATTCTGGGGAATTGGTTTTAAGAATAATATATTTTATATAGCAGAGGCACTGCTGATAACAGAGAGACTCAACAAATGGAACATGCACTAAGAAGTCAAAAGTGTACCATCCCTAAATCATGAAAAAATGAGTATCATGATTCTTCCAGATGAAGTTTTAATAAGTCAAGCACAGTATTTGGGTATCAGAGGTTATCTGACTGCTTAAAGTAATTATCTGACTTGCCACGATTATCACCTAATGTTCCTGAAACTACACCATGATTGTATCTCATCTTGCATTAATTCAGCCTGTGATAAGACTGCTCCATGGTTGTGGCATACTTTCAGCCTCATTTTGAACAACTTCCTTCTAATTCTAGCACAACTTCTAAGAATACAGTAACATTTTGACAGTGGTATATTTTCCCAAGGCTGAGAGCTGTTCAAGGGTAACGAAACTTAAAGGTCAACTTTCTGTCTCACCGTGAATTCAAATTTCAGCTGTAACCAATTAACATTTAGATTTTCTGGCTGATTCCAAGTCTTACAAGCCACTGCTACCTCAAACAGAACTGTTTAGCCAAAGAACAAAAATAGAATAATTTTAGAAAGGTATGCAAGCATGAGAGATTTTTTTTTTTATTTCAATGGGCAATTTTTTTTGACAATTATCTGTCAGATTCATCAGGAGAGAAAAGTGTAGCTTCAAGTGCTCTGTATGTGCTGGGCTCTGCAGTTTGATGCTCCCTCTAAAGCAGAAAGAAGTCAATGCCTGCCTCACAGACACTGAGTTTCACAAACAACTGTTTGTAGTGGCTTGTGTGCACCTGCTCATGCTGGGTTTGCTCAGTGCAGTGAGGCACTGATTATAAACCAATTTTCAAACCCTAATTTGTGGGTTTCATCTCATGCACCTTTACATAAGATTGACAAAGAAGGTGGAAAATCCTTATGTGTCCTTCCTTCCTTCACCAACAGCTCCAGAGAAAAGAGGAGCCTCTGTCAGGGGAGTGCTCACATCCCTTCTGGCAGAGAGAAAGGAAAAGAGATGGACACATGTGAATAATAGATGTTTAACATGTCTTCAGGTCTGAACACTCTTGTTCCACTTGTGTTATGCTTCCACATTTTCATGGTATCTCTGCCAAAAGGAAGCTATATCATAAAGTAAGAGAAAGATTGTAATGAAAACACTGTATGGAAATATATGTCAACTATCTCTGTGTAACTTTGGATTGCCAAGACAAGAGAAAGAGGAGCAGAAGGTTTTATGTATTTCAAATTTCAAGCAAAGGTGTGGGAAGGAATAAATCTGCCTAAGAGTTTCCTGTTAGCCAGATCAGTGTCCCATGCTGCACACATTTGGATCTGAAGGGATAAAATCTGCTAGAACAGCACATTCAGAAAGGTGAGGAGTAACTAAAGCAAAAAGAGCAGACATGCTGACCAGCTTGAATTAGGCCTTTCCATGCTATAAGATGTGAACCATAACTCAATAGCAGCTATTGCTGAAATCTTTTGCCCACAAATAAATTATAGGACTCATTTTGCTGGCAAAGTGTATTAACTGTGCAAACAATAAGGAGCTTGGAAGCTTAGATGTGATGAAAATCAAGCACTATCCACTTCCATTACCACATTCTGTTAGTGATATGAGGGAAATAGCTAATTACATAGCAAGTATCTTCAAAATAGAAGTGGATGACCTGAAAACAGAAATTAAAACCTTGCAAACCATGATAGTACAATTAAAGGTAAGATTGGCTCAGCCAGACTATCGATCATTAGTAGCTAAAAGTGGAGACACAAATTTTTGACTACAGACAGACTTTCAGTTATGGAAAAAGTGAAATCCAATTTAAGGTCAAAATCTAGAGACAAAGATCAGGATGGCAGGGACATGTTGATGTTCTGGATCTGTCAAAAACATTTTAACAGACTTTTTCATTATCTAAAGAGTCCTCGTATAGTATTTTCAGTTTTCCACCTTTCTCAAATAGATTAATTTTTTCTTTCAAAAGTGGAGGGATGAGTGGTTAATTGAAGGGGTTCTAATGATGGTTATGTCATGTATAACTGTTCATTAGATGCCTTGGACTCCTTCTTCTGGTAAAAATAATTATAGAAATATGAAGGATTCCACAGTGTATCAAGCATGTGTGTGCTGCATTGAGCAAAACTCAATTCTCTCAAATTAACAGGGAAAAAAATCCCACCAACCAACCAAAACCCCCAACCAAACAGGAAGAAAAACATGTAAGAGCTAAATTTCAATAATAAAAAAAATAGAGGGAAAAATCCATTATGCTTAGGACATATAACAATTTTAGGAAATCATAAAACCAATGCTAGAGAAGTATAATAAATATACAGATGATAAAGAATACTCTTTAAAACTACTGAGCTAAAGCTCCCCTAATAATAATTCCCCTAATCTTTTCTGGAAGTTTGATGTCTTGATAGTCCTTGAGGTCAGGCTCTTGTCTGGACAGTACTCTTTTCCTCTCTCTAGGCCAGTCTCTTCTGCCTAAAATAGGAATGCCTAATCTGAGATTCCAGACCAGACTGGATCTTTGGATGCCAAGAAATCTCTGAGATGTCCTAAACTACAGTTTTAACCACTGAATTTCAGCTAGTTGGCAATTGCTTAAAGATCAAGGAAGACAGAATGTGGAAACAGTAACTGAAATCAGTCACTCGCTGGAAAGTGACTGTTCCTCTGTAAATATTCTTTAGAGCTGATCTACTCACTAGACAATATAAGATGCAGAAACTGTGAAGTGTTATCTGGATCTTCAGCAAGGTCTGAACCTTGGATGTCCCACATCACAGTCCAGGTCTCCAATCCTATACCCGAAAGCAAACTTTAGCTCACAGGAACAGCTTTCCTCAGTGGAATAGTCACTATATGAGAGGGCAAGCCCTAATCTCTACATGGAAGTGCTGTGTTCATATAAGCCACAGTTTATGGGTTACAGTCTGCACAATCAAAATTCAAAGGTTTAGGTCTTAAGAATAAAGACCATAATCATTAACTGTTGGCACATACAGTTTTAAACTCTTGGCAGCCTCTGCATTTTGCAAACAGTTAGAGTGCAAAAAGGAATTTCTTTATTAAAGATACAGAAACCTATCTTCTAGCATCATTCTGGGAGGTGAAAGTGTTTTCTTAAACTCAATCCTTTGTTTTATGATATCCACTGGGAAAGGTACTGGACTAGGCATGCTTTTTATTTTCCTTTGAAGCCATTTTCATTCCATATAAATTCTTCCAGCATCCATTTAAGATTCAAAAGATCCTCTTGGTACTGGCAAGGATTTAAGAAATGTAATGTCCCTAGAGACAATTTTTATTCAAGCAGTTGCAAAACTACTGCCTCTCCATGGATTTCACATAGAGTATTTTCAATACAACTAATCTACAGTATCTGACATGAACAGCCCAAGCAGTACCAGGGAAAACTTCATTCTTTTCTAATCAAGCTTCAAGAGCTTTTAGAGCTTTCAGCTAATATGAAACCCTATCACTCTCTGAGATTTCAGGAAACAAATCTGTTTGGTTTGTATTCATACATAAACACAAATCAGATCCCAAGCCAAGCATAATGTGAAATAGCAGAGTGACTTCAGTACAGTTACCAAGGAAGACACACTGGGAAAATAGGATGTTTTCTGGAAAGCATCTACTCTTTTACACCTGCTTTCTGAAACTCATCTTTGAAACTTTATCAAAATACCATTAAATGTCACACTCCTAGAGGCAACATATATGATAGAGAAAGTTAGGTATTGAGATTAGAGAAACCAAAACATTTTTTTTTCTCTAGAAGACAGTATATATAGCTCATAATTGGTTATAGAAAGGTACATCTGTACTTTCTTCTTGTTTCCACCAGACATTAGCCCCTTGTTCAGGCTGTGAGAATGGACTAAGGGAAATCTGAAGTGGTTAAGAGAACAAAAAATAAATGTGTGAATTAAAAACTTATATAAAGAGTAAAAATCTACAGCCATATGTTTCATTAAACTGTGTATTCTTTTGGAGTCAATTTGCCTAAGAAAAGATGGTTTGGTGGACCAAGGAAAAAGTTTTTTGTTAGATGTGATTAAGTTAGTAGACTTGTAATTTCAAAACAGCAAAGCATCTTTATTTGTACTGTTCTATCAAGTCTGTTCTGATGCAGTTTTATTACTCTAAAGCTGACTGAATCGAGAAGATGTAACTGAAAGTGAAAAATTGCAAGAAATTATTCAGGAAAAGGAACTACATAATATTTATGCTTTCTAAGAGATACTTTAGTTACAATTAACTTTATCATAATGTAAAATGTTGTCTGCATTTTTTCTCTGTAAATTTTCTATAAGAGGAGAGTGAGCATTCTATATCAGGTTTTTACTGAAGAGTCTTTGATCTCCTTCTTTCCACATTTTTGCAGGAACCCCCATCAGGTATAAATCATAGTTACCTCAACAAAGGGAGACAACTGATGCCATTTTGTATTCCTTGAGGTTTTGGTCCTTGGCTGACTACTTTTGCCTTTTTTGTCTTTTCAGATGTATTTATTTCTTTGGTGTGTTTCTTTTATTACATCATTGGTTCACATGGAGAACTGTAAAGGTCCCCATATTCATCATTATTTTCCAAACCATCTTGCTGTAGCAGCTGGAACTGTATGCTGTCTCAGTAGTCCAGCATCTTTAACTACAAGAAAAAAAGTGTTTAAGGTACGTAGACTGTAAAAAAAAGACTAGTGGTGAGAGGACAGTATGTAAGTTTTAGCACATATTATTAAGGAAATATTAACCTCTATAGTTTAGCTTCATAACTGAAACTCCATTGCTATTAAGAAGCTTTCAATTCAAGTATAGAATGCAAGCCCTTCTTTATGTTTTTCATAAACTGTTCCTGTTTACTTTTTCCCCTTCCTTTTTTTGATATGAGTCAGAATAAAACTGAAATCTGAAATATTTCATTGTATCTGTGTCACAACTGTGTATGCCAGTCAAGTAGCACATACAGGTAATCTCTTGTTTAAATCTTCCCAAAAATGTAGGAATGAATCAGCTGAATAATTGTACATACGGCATCTTCTTCCAGTATCCTCTACGGCACAACCTAACCCTAAGGTATCTGCAGCCCACAAGGCACTTCACTGTCCTGCCTCAAAGCCACAGCAACAACAATTCAGTGTCTGGGATACAGAGCAGCAATGCTGGGTGTCAAAGAGTACTTTGTTTTGAATATAAGTTTGCATGAAAAATTGGGTGTCTGTGCATTACATGTCCAATACTGCTCTGAAAACTGAACTGAGAAACCTTCAAAAAATGGGAAGGTATCTGAAAAGGGTGAATGGGCCTACAATTGCTAGGCTGCAAAACTCCTTGAACATGCAAAAATACAGAGCAGATTCATACGTGAAGAAATTCAAGGTAATATTCTTGAGGTAAGAAAAATAATCTCAAACATTGACACTTACTAGGAAAGACATATACAGAAGCTTCTTAAAAGACTCAAAAATTGAAAAAAAAAATCCTTCCATCCTTACTAGACTTTAAAAAAGGTTAAAATCAATGCTGAGTTATTTATAGTGATCATGTTTCAGGTACAACTGTGAAAAGGAGACTTTTACCATGAAGCAACTGGGACAAAGCCCAATTCTGCTTTAGACATCCAAAGCAAGGACAGACCTTTTCTGATGCAGAGTCAGCTACTGCCCCCTGTGAGGCACAGATGCACTGTGTTTTGTGGCCCAAGCAAGAACATAGTTTATGTTTCCATCTTCTACACCTGAGGCAGAAATTAGGAGGGCAGTGCCACATGGTGGCAGATGTCTTCCTCCATTGATTTCCAATGAAGTCACAAGTTCATACAGAAAACCTGCTCTAGCATGGGCTCCTCTCTCCACAGGTTCTTCTCACTGGCTCTAATTGACACAGGAGGAATCTTCTATCAGCTTCTCACAGAAGCTTTTTCACCCCTATAAAAACCTCCTCCCTTCCCCTACCATGACATTGACACGAAAACCCTACACACTGAACCATATTTCCATGGATGTGTACCCATTCAGCATGAGCTGCCTTTTATCTCCCCCAACAAGTAGCCCAAGGAGGATGGAGGCCTTGGGAGAGGCCTGTAATTAGCAGGAATGCTTTGCAAATGAATTTGCTTAACCACTGCTTCATCTAAACGGGTAGGTCCTGGTGGAGGGAGGGTGGAGGTCTCCTCTCAAAGGTGTTTTCCATTTTCAGTAGAGTACCCGCATTTTTTTCTTCATTTATTCCAAGCAACCTAGATCAGCATCTGGTCCAGCTCTTTGGATGACCTACCCTTGCTCTTCTCCTTCTGCAGGGAGGGACAAGGTCAGTCTCGGGACATGGCTGCTCTCCCACAGCCTGTGGGAGTCTCTTAAACACTCAGGAGGTTATTCTGTCTGAAGTTGTTTCATGGGACAGTCGAGAATGAGCCTAAACAACTGTACATTTTTGCCTAGGATTGCAGGTGGGTCTTGAAGGGGACAACAGAGCAGTGTGTCTCCCAGAAATTCTAGTCACATGGATGTTGGTTTTGGGTTTTTTCACACAAATACTGCAGAGGCTACATTGCTGCCATGCCAAGGTAGGAACCCACACTGTGGGCCAGAAGTGTATGAAGTGGAAAAGGACCTGAAATTCATGCTAAAGAGGTGGGAATAAGTAGGTGCAACATGCAGTGGGATAGCAGCTGAGACAGAATCTTCTTCAACAATTGAGCACTGCAGTGGAGCCCTGGGCAGCACCTGTGAGCCTTCCACCCACAGCTGGAAGCCAGGGTGCCTCCCTGGGTCAAAGACACACACTTCAGGAGGTCTGGCACAGCCACAGCTGTGATATAAGCTGTTTACTTTTCCTCTCATCAGTGAACAAGTGACAAAAAAACCTACAAGTGCCTTGCATAACTAAAATAACAAACTTACATTCACTTTTTCTAACAGATAATACTTCTTAAACCTCTTATTGCTGTTGTCTGCTTCTTCCAGACCCTTCAGTTTGTAATCATCCATTACACAAGGTGCCCACACCAGGCAGACTACCATCACCTGCATCCTCACCACAACCAAATAGAGCAGAATAATTACCTCCAATGTCTCGCATATGACACTGCTATTAATACTCCCCAGAATCTGATTTTCTTTTCTGGCAAGTGTGTCGTATCATTGACTCCTATTGGGTCTGACTCATCATTTAGTCATGTTCAATTAGCTATTCCAATCAGAGTGATTTCAAGCAACCTAATCAAAAGACTGGAGCAGCTTATTCTAGGAAAACTTATTTTAAAGAAAAGAAAAAAGGAATTAACTAGTCAATTATTTCACAGTATTTTATTACTTTGCCATTCTCTTATTAAAGAAAATAAAGTTATATTAGTCCACCGAGTCTGAAGAAATCAATTTTATGAAGGATTTTCAATCTGTAAACCATCCAGTCTTGGTAGCATGGATTACTTCTGAAAGGTCTGCAAAATGTAGCTAAAAAAAGAAGCCTGTTTTCAGTGAGACTAACTTCACTGCATGGGCGTGCATCTTCTCAGGCAGCATATATTGACTGACCAATTAAAAATGGCTGAAATTGTTGTTTTGAGTAAATTGCTGAGTATGTTTACTAGGTGATTCACATGTTCTAGCTAATCACTGTCACTCAAATCACCATGTTGTCCTCTTAAGACGAAATACACATGGAAAAAATTTCAAAGGCAACTATCAAGTCTGCTGAGCTGTAGTGAAGAGTGTCTCTACATATGTAATATACATATTAAAGAAGAGCAACAGCGTACTGACCAACTTGCATGCACAGATGCAGAGCTTTATAGATACAGGAGGTAGTGGAATAGCTTGGGAAAGACAGCACAAGTTGTTTACAGTCTGCTCTGTATGAGTTGCTAACTATGGTAAATGATCCCTTTATCTTTTCCTTTACCACAGTTACACTTTTCATTTGCAGTAGTATTTATAATGAAAATAGATGAAGAAAATCATAGAATCATAGAAAGGTTTGGGTTGGAAGGGACCTTATAATCATCTAACTCTGACCCCTGTTACCATGGGCAGGGACACCTTCCACTGGACCAGGTTGCTCAAAGTCCCATCCAACCTGGCCTTGAACACTTCCAGGGATGGGGCATCCACAGCTTTTCTGAGCAACCTGTTCCAATACTTTACTACTCTCTGAGTAAAGAATTCCTTCCTATTATCCAGTCTGCTCCCCCCTGTCCTATCACTGTCTGCCTCTGTAAAAATTTGCTCTCCCAAGTACTGAAAAGCTGAACTAAGGTCTCCCAGGAGCCATCTCGCTTCCAGGCTGAACAACTCCAGCTCTCTCAGACTATTTTTGTAGGGCAGGGACTCCATCCCTCTGCTCATCTTGGTGTAGATGATGAATGAGAAGATTGTCTACACAAATAAATAAATAACAAACCTACAATTGTACAGGCTAAAATGCAGAGAAGAGTCAGGACAATCAATATCTAATTAACACCTCTACAACAGATATAGTATAGGAGAAGCTTCTGACATGTATTAGCTACCAGTGCAACTTTACCAGTTGAGTTAGCATAAACACTTCACCTAAGGAACCTAGGCTAAATACAAAGTGAATTGTGTGAAAATGAGGATAAAAAGAAGATTAGAGTAGGGTGAAGTCTTATATTTCCAGCTCTAAAAATTGAGCTAGATTAATTACTTTTGAGAGAGACTCGACAGAGGACAAGGCAAGCAAACTTGCAGGCAAAATCTGGGTTTTCTCCCGCATAAATTATACCTTCAAATTCCAGATTTTCTCCTGAGCATATTAATTTATAAAGTACAACTGAAAAGGCAGCAAGAAATGGATATTTAATGAAGAAATGCTGTTTTGTCTGTAAAGACTCTGAGCTATTAACTTATGCTCTTGTCTGGGATGGTTGTGTCAGGCTTTGTCTTTCAAGTATCAGAAATCACTAGGTGTGAGTTTTTTAATTGTGAGTATTACTATTATATATTACACTTCATTACTGGAAAGCTCTGGTTGTGTGACCTCAGTGGGATGTGGCAAATTTTACGTCTCTTCTCACAGGAAAAGGGTAAGAGGAGGCTATACAAACCAGGCATATACAAAGTAAGGTAGTTTTAAATATAACCAGAGGGAGAAAAGTACTTTTTGCAATTAGAACCCCAACTTGAAATTTTTGCTACTACAAGGGTTACCTAATGTATCTGGTCGGACATGTTGGGGAGGAGTTCTGTTCTCCTGCAGGTTCAAGTTCAGTGCTAGGGTAATGTGACAACACTAAGCCTCCAGAGTTTCAACTTCTTTAATGCAACTTTTTTTTAATAGTCTTGCTTTCCTCTTTTCACATTGTGGGTTTTTAATCAACCACTTTTGGGATGTTCCCATGGCTAGCTGCTCTTTGTGCAATCTCTTATTTCTTGCTAACTGGCAGTGACTTTTATGAATTCTAGCTGACTTCTGGCTAGGTTATTTTCTGACTTTTCTTACTCTACTGTTTAATTGTTGCTTTCTTTGTAACCCAAAATCCTTATACTGCTGTTTCCTCTGCAATAAGGGATTACCATATTGCATTTCATATAGCCCCTGGTCCTTGCTTAAATGTTTTTTTTAACTCAATGAGAAAAAAGAAAATGGAATGTTTGTTCCTTTAATTGGAATTTACTCTGATTATGCCATCACCTTCCTACTATGAGTCCATGTCTAAAGTAGAGAAAAAATGTCAAGTCTATCAACATGAGAAACTTCAGCACTGTCATTTAGCAATCAGTTCAGATATTCAAATAATTCACCCCCAAACATCCTCAGCTGCTGCTGCTGCCTTTTGCCACACTTTTAAAAGCTACTTAGAACTGACATTTAAGAGTATCCAGAAGAACAAGAAAAATATATCTGCATCCTCATCTGTACTTATGGCAATATGCAAAGCAAAAGGAACATACGATTTAGAGCAGAATTTGTGACCAAGCAGATAATTCAGAGTAATTCATTGTATTAATTCAGCTCTTGCAGCACATTCAAAAGCACAAGCTGACTGTCACATCCTTCAGTGGTTCACATTTTGCAGACATAATATGTAATTACCCAGATACATTTCAGCAGCACTGCCTGTTTCAAGATTGATCAGACTGGTCACAAAAAAGCACTTCTGTTCTACAAAAGCATTAGTGCTGCAGGAATTCCGGCACAAATTCTTGCAGTTAAAAAAAATAAAAAACATATGAGTAACCACAGGTTAATTTATGTCTTTCCAACACAATCTTTCAAAAGCATTTTTCTACCTCATATGTATTTTTTACCTCACCACAGTTTCTGAACTGAGTGTGAGGTTGATGTTACATTTTGAATTAGTTGCTTTTTACAGTACTTGTCTCCAGTCCTTATTGTGCACCACTGATGATCACGATGTTTAGGATATTTTTTCACGCATGCAGGTGAATTCACTGATGCAACACGTAAAGAACCCACCCGTGTGTTTTCCTGCTTTGCATGCATTGCCAGCACACTGGTAACACACTAAAGAAGGCCACTTCTGCAAACAAACCCGGGAGGCCTAGAAGTATCAATTAGTAGCATCCCATTATCCCAAACTTTCAAAAGAAAATAGGTTTTTAGTGACTTGCCTTAAACTGTGCTCATTACAAATTATTAGTATTATTTTAATTACATGAATGGCCTTTTCTTAAAAAATTCCCTCCATTTTTTAATAGCAAAGCTACAGGAAGATGCCAGTGTTGATTGATGGGAAGTGTTTATAGTAGAGTCCAGCAGGATCTGTTGTTGTACTAGTTACACAACACAGCAGGCAATGCACTCGAGCAGTAAATACAACCCCAAAACCCTGCTGGGGAAATGAGCCCTTACCTGGAATAGCTCAGATTGTCCATTCTCAGTAGTGCACTATTAGTTTTTATCATCTCTTTAGCTGTCTTACCAGCAAAGTTTTTAATGTGTTGAAAAAATATCAGCATATTTATATATGTATAACATTTAATTCTATTTTAAATCTTTTATAGCAAACGGTGCTACCACATCTTGAAGTTTTAGCCTAGATCTCAAGAAATCTGATTATAGTTGAAGAATTCTATAGCTTGATTTAGAGTGCACTTGTTTAAGCTAGTGACTGCAATTATGTCCCTTGGAAGTACATTATGTGTCCTCAGATTACCTGTTTATAAACATAGTAGATCCTAGCGACCAGAAAAGAAGTTCCCAGTAGTTGGAACATGGGAATTTTTAAAAAGAGTGAAAAGGAGGCTCCTGGGAACTAGCAACCAGTCAGCTTCACCTCCATGCCCAGTAAGATCATGGAACAGATCATCTTGGAAAATAGGTGGAAAGACATGTGGAGGTAGTTAGACAGCCAACACAGTTTTGCCAGGAGCAAATTGCTCCCAAACATCTCGTGGCCTCCTATGACAGAGTAACTGCATCAGTGGACAGAGAAGAGCTGTGGGTGTTATCTACCTGGACTTCTGTAAGGCCTTCAACTCAGTCTCTCCCAGCATTCTTGCCACTAAATTGGAGATATAAGGGTTTGATAGATGGACTGTTAGATGGATAAAAAATTGGCTAGACGGTCACATCCAAAGATTTGCTGTCAGTGATTTGATGTCCTAGTGAAAACCATTAGCAGCAAAAGGTTTGAAAGAGAGAGTTCTGATGGTGTGATCTTTCTGTGCAAACACTTAGGTGAATGGCCACAGGTCCCTTAAATGGCCATAGGGCCTCCAAAACATGTATCCAAATATATATCACCTTCAGTGGGCTCTGAAACTAACATCACTAGACACCAGACAGTCTTCAGGCCCCTTCCTGTGAGTCCATTGTGTTTGAGCACCTATTGTCTCCCTAATCCAGTCAGTCCTGCTGGGTCCTGTGAAACAGGCTTTGACAGGCGGGAGCAGGAGAGCTTGTTCAGCTGGAGTTCTCTCTCACTTGAGTGAATTCTCAAAAGGAGTCCATGGGGCACCTTCCAACCTGTTTCCTGCCCCTGGCAGCCCAACAGCAGAGTTTAGCCACACCTGGTGGCCCTCTCATGTTCTCATGCAGGCCAGGTTCTCCTTCGGGTGGGTTGCTTCCAAAGCTTCTTGGCAAGACAAATGTGCACAGTTGGAGGAAGTGGCATTCAGTGCCTCTTCTCAGCACACACAGCAAGTGCATGATAAGGGTTATCCCAATGGGGAGGATGTTCTCTGCCTTGATGAGGTGAGTTTTCCTCTATGTCCACTGCTTGCTTTGGACTCAGAAGACATTTCCCCTGGTGGGAAGGGACGTGTCTGTTGCCTTTCCCCCAGCCCCTGGACCTGGAGCAAGTGTTTGATAGGAGGAATCATGGCTAACTCTTGTATAATATTATACAAGCCATCCTCAGCCATCCTCCAATAAATTCCTTCAGGCTCTTGTCCCTGATGCAGAAAGCCCAGTCGGGCTCAGCCAGGCTACACCTAAGCCTTTGTAGGGCTTTAGAGATCTTCTTAGGTCCTTCTGCTGCTATCAGGTAGATAGGACCTCAGGTAGACAGGAAGACCTGGGCTCATACAAGCTTCTAACTGCATCTTTCTTCTTCCTTACTGCTCTCTGCTCTCCTTGTGGGATTCAGAAACACTGACTTGTGTCTCACTGGACCTCCTCAAGGTCATTCCACTAATCTTTTGCCTGTAAGTAGCTTCAGCATGAAATAATCCTTTTACAATTTCCTCATTTTTAATCTGTTCTTTCAATCTTTTCCTTTTTTTACTGATTTGTTTTAAGAACTGTTTTCGTTCATCATTAGGTCTGCTCCTCAGCTCCCAAAATCAAGGAGAGACTTTTGCTTCAACCCATCATCTCTATGAGGAAATCAGCAATGACAATATCTAGCTTAGAGAAAAGACATCTCTAACAGGTCTGTAGAGGACAAAGCTTCCCATTAGAAACTTTTGTAGCTTTTGTCAGTCAGAGGTCTAGAGAGTACTGCAGAGAGTGATTTCCTCTACCTGGTTGTGTTTCACACCCACTTACAAAAACATTCTCCATAAATTTGTCTTCTCTCTTTCTGAATGTGTTTAAATTTTGGAGTGGCCACTGTTCTTTGACAACAATCTCTGTAATTTAGCAATATGTTCTATGAAAATACTTTTGGTTTTGGCCTCATAACATCACTGCCATTCACTGAGTTTCTCTGCTGTGATGAATAAACATTACCTATTCACCTTTTTCATAACATAATAGATTTTATAGACTTCCAAGCTGCACTGGACTCACTGCTTTCCTGTGAAACCATGTAGAAACCATTCCATATGTTTTTATTGTACTGGGCAAAATCCAACTCTTCCTCTCTTATCACTTATGGATCTTAGGATGAATGAAATCTGGGTAAATGTAGCACATATGATGCAGGGCCAGAAAGAACTTATCTATATGTGGTACCAGATATTTCATAAATCTTTATTTGCCCAGAAAGGGTCTCCTTCACTCCCTCTTGCATTTCAGGAGTGCCTGTCTGCTGTCATTAATTTGGGTTTTATTTTTCCCCTCTAGTTTTTTTCCAGTTATAGATTTTCTTTAATTTTCTAATTCCATTTTCACATTTTTTGAGGAAAACATGCAAGATAAAAATTTAAAAGTGTTTTTTCTGGTCAGTGGCTTAGGGAAGGCTTTAGGAATAAATGGCCTGGCAACTCTAGTAATTATTATGAGACCATCTGCTGGTAAACATATATATAGAGTCACCCTAGGTAACAGGCCAGTAGTAAAGAGATAGGGATAACCTTTCCAAGTGTTAGACAGGCTAACACTGAATGGATAACCAAAGGGAGTGGGGGAGTGGACATTTAGCTACTAGTCAAGAGATGTGATTCCTCATCATCTTGTGTTTCATTAGAGTAATTTACAATTTGATTACCTGTTGGAAGCTCAGAGTAAAGTTTATTATATTTACTGCCAGACTTTACTTTTCCTGGTTAGGATTGCTTTAGCCTACAATGATTATTTATGACAGCAATAATACTATTGCCCAGGTCTGAGGGAACCATTTGGCTTCTTCAGACAAGAGACCCAGAATTTTAAATTTCCACTTTAAGGTTAGTGTTCCAGAAAGCATACAAAGAAGAACATTTCATAAATCCATACTTACATATATGACAGAATAAGCTGAGTGACAATTTTTAAGTCATCCTTTAGTCTATGAACTCTTCTAAAACAGAAAACTGTTTTTTCAGAAATAAAAACTACAAATATGTCAGTGTAAGAGCAAAATGCTTGAATTTTCATACCAAATTTCCATTAGCATTTGATGTCCTATAAAAGTGCTTAATGGCCTCTTGAACACTGTACTAATTTGAGTCCATTAGTGTAATAGGCAGGGATTAAAAGCAGAAACAAAGAGATCATTATCCATGAAAGTTAAACACATCTGTTCATATTCCATCATTAAAATGACAAGTATTTAACCAAAAAAACCCATAGATCTTAGTATAGGAAGATTCAATATAAAATCAACTCAACATAATGTTCTGCCAAACTTGCATATTGCTCCGAGGAGGAATTTCATAGCAGCTTCCATCTTAGATGCCAGGCAAAAGTCCTAGCACAGTTTCACCTCGTGGATACCATAAAGGAACCACAGATGTCTGCAGTGC
The DNA here is from genome assembly GCA_013400515.1 of Erpornis zantholeuca. Lineage (NCBI taxonomy): Eukaryota > Metazoa > Chordata > Aves > Passeriformes > Timaliidae > Erpornis > Erpornis zantholeuca. The sequence goes on along the minus strand of VZTN01027548.1, from coordinate 74,082 downwards.
TTTGGAAATGAAACCACAAGTTCAGAAGAGTCTGTTAAGCCAGTGCATCTTCTTACTCTGCTGACAAGCTAAGCAAAAGCTGATGTCCCTGGAGCCACAATATAAGACTTATAAGCCACAATATAAGATTGTTTGTCCACAATATACAACACTGATGTGCTTGTGATGTGGAGGAGCCTATTCCACTGACCTAACCTCTGGGATCAGCACCTCCTAAACTGATTTTTTTCAGCCTGGGAGAAACAGTCCATCCCAGCCTCTGTGAACCCCCAAAACTATCACAGCAATGAAGCACCAAAAAATGCTCTTAATTTTGCTGTTCCCTGAGGATGGTGTACTCAGTGCTCATTGTTTCATCTTGGAACTATATGTAAACAGATGAGGTTGTAGAAAACAATAGATGAAGTCTTATGTAGAAAAAATGAGGGTTTTTTTTTTTTGCAATCTCAAAATTGCAATCAGTGCTACAAAATGGAAAAAATAACAAAATGCCTCATCAGGTCCTCTCTAAAGCTAGTGCCTTGTCCTTGGATCCAAATTTTTGTTTCAGCATATGTCACAGCAACTTCTGCTGAGAGTCCAAGGAACATCTTAGCACCACTTCACAGACCAGCTCTTTTATGGTTTACAGTTTCTTAGTCGTTAGTCAGTCAGTCCTGTGTCTTAACTGCTCCCCTTTCCCTTCAAAGATATTTATAAAACTTCTTTAACATTCTTCCTCCATCCAAGGTGGATTACTTTGTTCTCTCCTAAATTCACATATTTTCTGTTATCTAGCAGGAATCTGTATTTAACAGGATAAATCCCTCATTAATTAATTACTAATCAATTAATATAGATATTAATATTTCTAATCCTAATGGATATTTCTATTTATTTTCTCTTTATACTTTGGACCTGAACTCCATTCATCTTCCACTCCTTGGTAGCTTTAGTGAATTTAACCTTTTATTGTAAATAGAGAAGACCAGCTGGTTGGAAGGGGTGCCTTAATTAAGAACACAATACTGCCAAGGCTGTTAAAATCACAGGTTAAGCAAATACTTTGTGAAGTCCTTCACGTAATTTTAATCCATGACCACATTAGCAGCCCTGAGACACAGACTTAAAAAAAGTTTGTGTAAGTCTGGAACTCTCTTGTATTTTATTTCTTTACCTTTACAAGTCAGCAATATTAGGGGACCCTTACAGAGTGAGAGAGTCATATTCATTAAAATTAGTCTGAACACTAAATTTATTCATTCTAATTTAAATTCTGAAGGACTTTTCCCATTACATCAAGTGCTTTGCAAATGTTAAAGAGTACAATAGAATAAAAGCTGCTTACTGTACTTAGCTTAAAGCAATCACTCCTCGATTCCTAACATGTGACCAGCTGTACCTTTCAAGCCTGAGTGCATGAAACACAGCTCATTGCTCAGCTGGGCAGCAAAGTTCAGAGCTGGAAACCTTCTGCCATTGTCCTCTTGGGTGAAGTGTCATCCACAGCATGGGAATTCATCTGTCCACAGCAGAGAGTAATCTTCACTTTTAAAGCAATGCCTCTCTCTTCATGAAGTAGGTGTATGAAAAAGTGCCCTTTTGTCTTCACTGAATGCATAAGGAGCTCACAGTCTCTCACTGACATGTAGGAATCTCTTTTTTAGCTGTCTGAAGTTCCATTTCCAGCTGAGTGGCAACAGTTGTCCTGATCTCCCTTCCTTGGGCAGCATCCCAATGGAAAGAGGACTTGGTTTGCCTGTTGATTAAAGATGCTAAGAGAGAAGTACAATTCATGTTAGACAGCCTAGTCATTCTGTTAGCTGATGGAATGAGCGATGAGGGTGAAAAAAATGCTATTGGGAGGGTTGGTGTACCTCCATTTTAAAATCCATTGTGACTAAGAAGTGTGTTAGATAAACAATGAAAATTCCCTTACAAAACTCACAAGGAATAGCAGTCCCTTGTTTGTTTTCATCACTGCTCTTCTGGCTGTCTCTGGTCACCTTTGCTCCCAGATACACTTTCTACATGGAATATCTTGTTTCTGGAAATGAAAAGCATCTGAAATCTTATTAGACTATGTTTACATGAATTTTCCAGTCCAGTAATGCGTATCCAAGTACCTTGGATAATGCAGATAAGTGTCCATACTAAAACCTGAATTAAAACAAAGCTAAAATTGCTTTGAAGGGTTATCTATCATTAGACAGATATGTAACCAAATGAAATAACATAGAAAGACATAATAAATACAAATATCCACTGGTTTTTTAATTATATTTCTGTTCTTTTTAGCCAGACAACTCTGTAGTAATCTGATGTGCCTTCTCTCCAGACTGAATAGCTCCAACTCTCTCAGACTATCTTCATAGGAGAGGTGCTCCAGCCCTCTGATCCTCTGGACTCAATCCAACAGGTCCCTGTCCTTTCTATGCTGGGGGCCCCAGAACAGAACAGCACCCAGACATCCCTCTAGCCTCTCCCAAATTCCTCATATCTAGCTTGAAAACAACTGTAAAGGTGCTTCCACCACCCTGGTTGAACATAATTCAAGATTTTCACTCCACTGCTGACTAGAGATATCCTATCATTTCCACCCAGAGCATATTTATGACCAGTCTCTTTTTACACCAGTCCTGCTCTTTAACTTTAGGGGACACTTCTTCTGTTCTACATATATTTCCCAGTGTATTTAAAGACCACATTCCAGCTTGCCATGGTGCTTAATCCATGCCCTTTCTCCCTCCTTGCACCCTCTCGTCTCTTTGTCACAGTGTACCTTTTCTGGACTGCTTCAAATGCGAATTCAACTTTTGGGAATGAGCTGAGAAGAATTTACCTAGGAGTCCAGATGTAGGAGTCTAGATGTAGTCTCACCAACAGCATTGAGTCTTCCACAGATTAACTTTACTCCTCAGATGGTGATTTGCAAATAGTATACTTTTTAGTCTTTGGCTTCCTCAGTCAAAGGAAATAATGACCTAATTGTTAATTTTCTTGTTACTAATCCTCAGATACCTGTCCTTAAAACTCATTTTTCTTGGATCCCCCTTCTGGCATTCCTGCAATCACAGCAGTTGTCTATATCTTTAGTCATTTGGTATCTCAGTCTTCCTTCTGTTTATGATACTCCAATTTTATGCATGCACTTCTTAGTTTTAAAGCAAGGTCATTAATGAAAATATTTAAAAGGTTTGTCCAAAAATTAATCCTTGAGAAAGTCCAATAGCAGCTTCCCTTCAATCAGGAATTTAGTATTCTGACTCTGCCATTTCCTGTCTGCCTTTAGTTGGGTGACAACTTTATATTTTCCCAGGTAGCAGTGTAGTGGATATTTTATTATAATCTAGATTTTAAAATATGGAAAATATTAAATTTGCTTCTTCTCAAGAAAAGTGATTTCCTTCTCAAAGAATGTTTTTTGGGCTGGTCTCCTCTATGTTTGGTGGGTAGTTCTCCCTTCCAGAGAGCTCAGGTCAGGTGGTGTGATTATGGTGGTTATCTCTTAGGGTTATCAGAAAAACCTGTGCATGTGGGTGGATGTGCACCTACCATAATGGTGAAGGGAATGGTACTTCTGTAAGTGTTTTTCTTGCTGAGTTCCAGCTGAATGCATTCAGTGTTGGCTCTGTTTGTCTGCAGTGTCCATTGAGCACCATCATGTCTGAAGATTTTAAAAGGTGTTTTCTCTCTTACTTCAATTGAAACAAGAAAATCAAGGCAAGGTATGGAATATTAAAATGTTAGCAATATGTATGAAGACTTAAGCAATCAAATTGAAAAGTTGTGGCATCTGTAATAATTCTGCTGCAGAAATAAACCTTATTGGGTTAGAATTTAAGTCCTTTTTAGTCATGTTTTTCTTCATTCCTTCTCAGACCGTGATTTGTTACCTGAGGAGACATCCTTCAGAAAACAGTGTTTTCTTTTGCTGTAGAAATGACATCTTCCCAGACCATTTGTTCCAACTTTGGCCTTCATTTGTCTAACTCAAGGATAGAGGGAGTGTGTCCTTGGAAATCATTATTCTTTATCCATTTATCATCATGCAAATTCTTTTCAGGATAAAACAAAATGGACAATTTAAATGCAGTTTGCTTAAATAGGACATTGTGTTTCTCTCCAAATGAACATTACATTGCATAACATGAGCAATAAAACTGTAATTTCTAACTAATTCCTAAATGTCAACTATCCTTTGGAAAACTAATGAGAAATTTAATTTTTCAAGGCAAACTTAGACAGAACTCAAGGGAAAAATGTCTCTATGGACTGTAAGATGTGAATTTTATTAAAATCAATTCTTTGATATACTAAAATACATTAAAATTATTAGGCAAATGGCAAAACACCTGAGCTTTACTCTGAGTTTGAAATAGACTATTTTGCCTACTTCTGAAACTACTTAAAGGATCCAAAATTCAAGAGAGGAACTTAACCTTTTCCAATATTCATTTTAGGTATCTTGCTCATTTACCTTTTGACTCAGTTTTCTGTCTTCCTCCCATCCCCAGGTTTCTCCCCAGCACTCTGATGCTCAGGAAGAGAGGCCTCTGTGGCTTTGCAATGCCAGCATGAACGAGCTAATTCCTGGCATCACATGGTAATGTCTGCCTGGAGCTGGAATACATTAGTGTCACGGGGACTCTTGTGATACTGTTTTTCTTATAATTAGCTAATTCTCTAAAAGACTAGCAAATACTATAAATTAGGATATGCAGACCTGAGCTACAACTCAGACATGCTCGGCATGTGAGTTTTGCCCTTTATCTCAGTTTAACTATAACCAATTCCTATTATAGTAAGAACATGCAGGTTTTGTTTTAATGTCTCATATCTGTGCTAAAGTCCTCCAGCTTCTAATGAATATGCTCAGGTACTTGAAATTCTGTGGTGATAATAGAGTGTGCACCTTTTCCACTCAAGTACCCTTTTCCCAGTGACAAGATGTGAAAAAATCCTCTTGACCTATACAAAGAAAATTGGGCCACTAAATGTTAAATGGAAGTATATTGAAAGTTCATGAGGAAATAAGCATTCTCCTGTTGTTAGAAATTACTACTTTGAAATTTCTATGAAGTTTATAATGTATGAGATGGTTAAAAATAAGATAAATGATTGGCATATGCATTTATTAATTTTTTCTATTTCAGCCTTCTCCATAAGCCCATGCAAATTTAGTATGGCACTGTTTTTTCATACAAGTCATAAAAGAACACAGACATTATGTAAATAGTTTCAGTGGAGAAATCAAGTGGAAAAACTCATTTTGCCGTAAAAAGAATAAGTGGTATTACTTATCATTCCATGGGGCTTAAAACTACTGAGCTTTAGAAATGTCTGATAATTTCCCTAGGCTTTTCAGTAAAATAAGGAATATATGAATTTTAGCCAGTCCCTTCCTGGACACAGCATCCCATCCCTAAGAAAGGGAAAGCAGAGGGGAAAGTTGGCTCCAATTCCTGATACCTGTAATACACATGAAGACAAAGAAAACAGTTCACTGCAGCAGACCTTTTCTAGGTTCTCACCAAAGTAATTAGAATAGAATAGAATAGAATAGAATAGAATAGAATAGAATAGAATAGAATAGAATAGAATAGAATAGAATAGAATAGAATAGAGTAGAATAGGCTTACAGTTATCACCCAGGTCAGCAGTCTGACTACTCCAGGGCTGACAGAAATTAAAGCATGTTGTCAAGCTCTTAAACATTGCCAGGGTTGAAGCATCTCTTTAGGAAGCATGTTCCAGTGTTTGACTCCTTCTCTTGGTAAAGAAATGCTTCCTAATGTTCCATATGAGCTACCCTGGTGCAGCTTTGAGCTATTCCCAGGCATCCTGTTGCTGGATACCAGAGAGAAGAGCTCAGAACTTCTCTCTCCCTACCTCCTCCTCAGGAAGCTGTAATTGAGAACAAAGATCTGATTCTAGCACTATTTTAAGTTTATTTGTGCTAAATGATGAATTTTTAAAGAAGTTTTTGTACAAATTTGTACTGGTTTGAAATAAGGTCTCTGTTTCAATTTAGGAATTTAGAACCTCTTTTTTTTTGCCTTCAGAATGTCAACATTTACAGGAATTATCAATAAATAAAGAATTTGCAAATATTTAGATTGTTTCAAGGTCTGAAAGAGCCCTTGTAAATACTCTGGGGTGATTTTCATTGACAATACTGGATTTTGGACTAAGTCTGAATGGAAATGCTGGTGGAATTTATTGCTGACAGTACAATTATTGAAAAACACAGGTGTGAATGAGCAGCTGGTACCACATGATAGATCTGTTCTATTTCCATCAAAACTACAGGACAGTTAGGAATCTTAGCTAGCATGCAAAGCTGGCTTGAGGAGCTGGCAGAGGCACCAGCCCCAGTTACAGCATCAGTGCCTCACAGCCACTTCTGACTTCAGTTCAAAGAGGAGTTTGTCAGCTGGACTTTTCTATTCTGTGAATATATGGCCAATTGTCCCTTTTATACAAATTTGTTGTGGTAACACTGACGCTTAATTGGATTTCTATGCAATATTGGAAGGCAAATATGTATGTAAAAAATGGCATCTGAAAGATGGCTTCATGCAGAAGGTGGTTCCATCAGTTTTAACCTAACCTAGGATTGCAGTTGATGTCATTCAATAATTTAATCTCTACTCATTTTACTCATTGTACTGATATTTCCTTAACATTTCTCAATTAGTATTAAAGACACTCAGTAGGAAAATTCATTCCACACAGGTAAAAAAATTTCATAGAACAGAGTGATTATTTTTATTATGTTTTCTCTTCTAAGGTGCAATTATGTTTCATGTTATTTTCCACGTACAATTAATTTCAAAACCAGTTACTTACAATTATTCCATAGACCAGTGTTACAGTTACATCAATCAAAAAATCAGACATAAACAAAGCTAAGGAAAACTGGATGGAGTATGGAAGGGGGTATGAGAGGTAAAAAAAGATGGAAGGAAATAAAATTGGAGCACAAGCCACTTCTGCCTTTTTAACTTGCAGTAAAGAATTGCTAAGATAACTAAAACCCCTGCCTGAAATCACTTCCATCTTGAATTACATAAATAAAATCAATTCTTCAATTGAAAATTAAGGAAAATAAAGAATAACATAAGAAAATTATCTGAATTTTCACTGATAACATCCTAAAAATCACTTATATTTTTTAGTTCTTTTCAATATCTATTCTTTCTCATAGAAATTTTTTATCTCACAGATAATTTTTTGTTGTCCCAGGACAGATTTTTAGCAATAGAATTAAGGACCAACGTGGCCAGGTGCTGTTAGAAGGAAAAAGTTCCCATTTTTAATTTAAAATAAAAGGAACTTGCAAAACAGTTAACATATAATAAAAATTAATGTCAGAAAGACCTGGTCCACTAACCTTGCAGAGTCTCTTTAATTACACTGAAAATTTTCATATGCTCCATTCACAGGACAGGGAATTTGGGTATAAGTTCTCCTGACCTACATTTGCACTTGGTTTGCTAATCAGAAAGGAGTCAAGGAGGTGGGACTCATAATAAGGAAGCATTGTCAGAATATGAATTACTAAATAAAACACAATTCAGCTTCTCAAAAGGGATTGAGAATTTTCTGATTTATCCAAGAAATTAGGAAATAATCGTAGAAATCATACCAGCACTTGTAAGACACCCTAGAGAATTTAGAGCGTTCAGTGGTTGAAAACAGGATTTAGCAACACAAAAAATATGAAGGAGAAGGTTCATGTTTGTACTAGTTTCTTTTGTTTATCTATCACCCAGAGATTCTTTACCTCTTAGAAGGAATAAAAATAGACCTGATAAAACACAACATAACTTGAATAATTATGCATGACTGTTGTCACTTAGCAGGAAAAGAAAAGAATGTTCCAGGTGGTTTTGAGTCTCCTGGGAGTATTCATGGTGTCAAATCAAAAAATCACTTTTAGTAAACCAGCACTATTTTATACCTACATGGAAATGATATTTACACAAATTAGATTTGAATGTGAAGATTCCAGATTCCTTCATACCCTCTTGGGAGTGTAAAAGGGTTTAAGGCTGGTTTAACTGTGCTGTACCTCCATGACAAAACCTCTAAGTAATGCCAGCGATAGGCAAAATATCTCTACTGCAAATATCAGACCTTTCACTGGGAAGCTGCACCCTCTGTCCCATTCCCTGAGTTAAACATCTCCTCAGAGCAGTAGGAATTGAACATACCCAATATTTTACGGGATCAGACTTTACCTTGTGTGAATTCTAGCAGGTTTACATCAACTTTGCAGACAATTCAGTAACGCAGGACTCAGTGATGCCCAAAGATAATCAGGTATGAGAAAATTAAAATACTCAGAGCTAACCTCCAATTCTATTCCTTGGGGATGGTGTCTAATATATGTTAAATCCAATCAGTGCCTTTTAGCTTTCGTCCCTGTCACAGGGTTTCAGTTTACTAATTATAAGTGTTCAGCTGCAATTCCTTTACATCACTTTCTCACAGGGTAGAATTCAGCACCCTCTGAGATTTGAAAAAGGTTACACCATCATTTGTCAAGGTCACAGCAAGAAAGATTTCCCATTACTTTTAGATTGGCAAAGAATAAGAAATACTGTAATTGCTGAATTTAAACCATTCATTGCACTGATTCTCTTTCTACTTCACAGCCAGCCAATTAGGGACTTTATTTAAAATGTATGAATTGCACAACTGTCATTAAAGCTATGATTCTGAAGAGCTTATTTGCCTTCTTTGATGGAAGAATTACAGAAGTGCAATCATTTTTCAGGACAATGACCCAATCATTCAACGTTTGGTAAATAAAAATATTTCTCAGTAGATTTTACCACAGGTGGAGCCTCCATTAAAATGAGTGTATTGAAGGTCCATTTCTGCAGGGCACTGACTGGCCCCCGTGCCAACACTGACCATCTGCCTCCTCAGTTCGACCTGGAAAATTCCCCAAAATATTATAATTTTGTGGAAGAAAAAACACCAAAACCCCAATCAAATGCTCTTCATTTGTGAAAACTGCACAGAGTAATCTCCAAGGCGTGTTGCAGGGTAGTACAGACAGTACAAAACTGACACACTTTCACCCAAGGCAAAGCCAGAGCAGTGAGGAGACCTCTGGGCTTTCCCAAAGATGGCTTCAGCAGCCTCTAGCATCTTGCATCCTTTCTTGAATAAATGTCCTTCTCACAACAAACAGCTACACTTCACATGTTCTATCTTTTGGACATTAGGGGAAAATCAGAGGCATTGTTTTAGACAGATTTATTTAATCTGTCCCTTTTTTGTGAGTGTTGTCTCAAAAACTGCCAAGTGTCAGGGTGGCCTGACACCGCATCCTGCAGGATCTTGTTCATGGCTTTGCTTCATCAGTAAACACATCTCTCATGTGGGACTGTTGCTGTAGACTGTAAGAATACAAGAAGTTTGTCTTCCTTAGAATCATGGGACATTGCATTGGAGACATAATTTTCTGTCCTGATTTTGCCAAGAGAGATTTGTTTCTTCATGTGATAATATGCTGGTCCTCAAGCTTTCCTTGCGATACACAAAATCATCCATCATTTTATTTCCTCATTGAAATTATTTTTGTTTATGGCTTTGTTTTCTTTTTGAGAACAAAAAAAAAATCCTTGTCCTACTTGTACTGTTAGCCATATATTAATCACACCACATGCACATCTTTTGCTCTCATAACACAGTAAATGTGTTTTTCCTGATTCCAAAAACCAGATGGGTAAATTAGAAGCTTTTTACCTCCTCATCTCTCTCCTCTTCTCTGGTAATTAAGACTACAAGATGAGAGATTCAAAACACAAACGACAGCATAGGAAGGATTAGCTATTTCTTTCTCCCTCCACCTGTTTCAGGTGAATTTTATTTTCCAATGTAAGCATGTAGACAATACAGGTACTCAAAGATCTTCCATGAACAAAAGAAGTTGTTGCAAATGTGTCAATTGTAAATTCTTACTGTAATTCACTATTGTGCCTCTTCAATTATTGGATATAGAATAAGGTTCATTTCTAGGACATCCTGGCCTTTTTGGATTAGCATCTGATACTGCATACAAAGAGCTAGGTTAATCAGATTTCTGATTTTACCAGTCTATGTTTATCAGTCCATATCCAAATTCCACACTGAGTAAAAGTTCAGATGCACCAGAAGGTACACCTGTCTGCATCACCTCTGGTGTCACTTCTCATGGATTTAAACTGGATGGTCAGGGGGCAAAGGGACCTGTGCAAGCCTCAGATCGGTCCCTGACCAGAATGAGCAGGTACAAGGATAGCAGCAGCGTGCTGGTATCTCCATCCACTCAGCTTCAGCACAGCTGAGACTATCCAGCAGCAGCCAGCAACAGACTGGCATGAACAGAGGGGAAGTTGTGCCCAAACAAGCTGATAAACTTCTGTCATGAAGTGACTGCCTTGGTAAATGAAGGGAGAGTAGTGGACATTGTCTATCTTCAGGACTATCTTGTCTATCTTCAAGGACTTCAGATTTTTCTGAAAACAAGCCAGTAAAGACTATAGTCCAGATGATGAACACTGCCTACTCTAAGATCCTCAGAGAGAAGCTGATAAAGAGGTTGGTGATCTGTGGCACAAAGTCTTGCTGGAGGTCAGTAACTAGCAGTGCGCCCCAGGGCTCTTACTGGGTCCAGTCCTCTTTGACATCTTCAAGATGGCAGGACAAGGTGACCTTCAAAGGTCCTTTCCAATTTTAACCATTCTGTGAGCAGCATGGGATCCAGATGGGACACAGGGTGCAGCAGGAAAGAGAATCCTACTGTGCTTTAAAGGACATGGGGCAAAATTACTAATATAGAACTTTAATGTAAGTAGAAATCCATGAAACTCTTCATTCACTGCTGTGTGGTCTGTCAAGAACTGCATTTGCTCCTCAGAAGGCATGCTTAAGAAAAAATTTAAAATCTCTTAGACTAAAAATCAAAGCTCAGAATCATTAAATATAAAAAAAAAATTCATGTCATGGTTTTAGGCTGTGATAGAAGGACATTGTCAAGGTTTATCATTTGGCCTAACAAGACTGATATAGGAAGCCTTTTTCTGACAAGCTTCAGCACACCTAACAAAATCACCCCTCATTGTCCCCTGTCTGCACTATTATACAATTAAACTGATAATCATCTTTATAATTGTCAGATATTGTGAAACAAATGATCCCTAAATCACTTCATGGAATGCATAGCATGAAAATTAAGACAATTTTAATAACTCATGCCTATCAGAGCCTTGGTGACTAAAACTTTGCTAAAAGAAGGTAAAAGTACAGGACAGATGTCCTAGGTATGACCTTGGGGAAGACTGTCCTACTGTCTCCCACCAGGATCCTGACGACCCTGCCGTAAGCAAGAGTGGATGGCAGAGGCAGCAGTACCGAGAAAAGAAGCTGTGATACCTCCCAGGAGGGGGAGCTGTGGGGAGGCAAGAGAAGCCGAAGGTGGTCATGGATGGAAAGCTCACACCGCTGTCCTGAGGCAGAGTGGATTCACGCCCCCAGTTCTTAAGATAAGAGAAAGGAAAATTAGTGTTTCCAAGGAAGGGAGGACATTTTACCCATTGCTCAAGATTAGGCTAATGGTGAATGCTGCTGACCATAGCACTGGCTGCCAGGAACATCTGCTTCTAAAGTAAGAGAAAAAAAATGTCTCTCAGAGATTCTGTTCCTCTTGGGCACAGGAATTCCTATTTTTTATGACTGCTTTTGACCATGAAATCTCACCCGTGCTGCTCAAATCACAACCCATTTTGAGTAGCTTTTAGAAACACCACTTGTCTCATTTTGGTTTTCCTAACATAGTTACTCACTTGATGAGGCTATTCTTGCAAGAGCAATAGTGGGAAAGTAAAACATATATACATGCAACTTTTCTTCCAGGATGTGACTGACATCAGCAAAGTGAGGGTCAGATTGAAGGGGACTGCTAATAACATACAGGGCGTAGCCTCTCTGTGGAACATTGTTTAAATTAACCTAACTAAAATAACTTTTTCCTTTCTCAAACAGGAATCAACTGGATTTACAAATAGTATTATAGGCATGAAAAGTAATGTAGAAAAATAGGGCAGCCTTAATAGTTAATTTTAAAGGTAGAATAGAACAGAACAGAACAGAACAGAACAGAACAGAATAGAATAGAATAGAATAGAATAGAATAGAATAGAATAGAATAGGATAGGATAATTTCACTTAGAAGAGACCTACAGAGATTTTCTATACCACTTCAAGGCTGACCAAAAGTTAAAGGATGTTGTTAAATGCATTGTCCAAATGCCTCTAAAACACTGAGAGTCTAGGAGCACCCACCACCTTTCTAGGACTCTTCCAGCATTTGACCATCTTCTCAGTAAAGAAATACTTCTTAATATCCAGATTGTACCTACTCTGGTGCAGGTTTAAACCACTCCCACGTGTTCTGTTACCGAGTCCCAGGAGGAGAGTTCAGCACTTTGCTCTCCACTTCTCCTCCTCAGGAAGCTGAACCATGAGGTTGCCCCTCAGTTTCTTTTCTCCAAATTAGACAAGCTCAAAGTCACAGGACATTCCTTCCAGCCAGTTCCACTAGCTTTGTTGCCCTCCTCTGGATGCATTTGAAGGCCTTCTTCAGCTGCAGGGCCCAGAATTGCACACAGTTCCTTGAGGTGACCCCACACCAACACAGAATACAGTGGACATTCCCCTCTTTTGCCCTGCAGGTGATGCACCCCAGGGTAGGGTTTGGTCTCTTGGCTGCCAGGGCTTGCTTCTGACTCCCACTGAGCTGCTGCCCACCAGCATGCCCAGATCCCTCTGTGCAGGGCTGCTCTCCAGCCACTCCTCTCGCAGTTTATGCTTGTGCCTGGTTTTACTCTGCCCTAGGAGCAGAATCCAGCACTCGGACTTGCTCAGTTTCATTCTGTTTAATGATTACCCAAGGCAGAGCTGTAAGGATTGCACAGTAATGCTCTGTGCTCATGGACAAATTTGGATGCCTCGGCTCTGCAATCCCAAAGGCCAGTTTGGGACTGCCACTACCAGCAGTGTAGCAAGGCTCATTTCTTCTTTTGGTCCTATGAGCCTTTTTTTTGGTACATCCTGCTCTGCTAGCTGCTGGGTTGACTGCTCCTATGAGTTCAGTGCTTGGCAAGCATGCTTATGTGACTGAGGGCTTGTGCAAGGCTTGCATAAAGAAGACACTGAAAGAGCTTCACCTTTTTTAAAGATGACAGATGACCCTTGGTTTTAGTTGCAGGCTATATTTTTTGCACCCAAGTGCTGGTGCAAGGCTGTGATCACCTATGGCAGATTCATTTAAGCAAAGGTAGCTGACATGAATTTCCTTGTACTGTTGCAAAAAGAAACTTTTCTACACTTCTTTTATGTTTCCTTTAACAGAAATGTCTCTCTGGTAACAAAGCTGAACATGCTTTATGTCTAGCAAGATTCTCTTTCATTTGTTCCCCATTCTCTTACAATTTTTTTGTGGGCTGCCCAGCCACCCATGAACAAAGTGGGAATGTTTCACTCTTGCTTTAAGCCTAGGCAAATACAGGTAACATAAAGATCTGAAAAGCAGTAACAAAAATGAGCAGCCCTGTAAGGAATCAAGGCTTAAGCCAATTCTAAGTAATACCATTTTCTTAAGGCTTCTGAATGACAGAGGTTGCCTCTGTTTTTCAGCTAACAGAGACACTGTGGGTCAATGCTGTGAGCCAAATAATACTGCTTTAGCTGGCCAAAGGTATCTATTCATTGCACCTGCAAAAGAAATGAGCACAAAGAAGCAACTGTTTTGCCCTTTGGTCAAATTAAAGTACCCAATAAAAACTTCTAGTTTCTACCTTCTGCATTTTAAAAATAAAGTTTACAAAGAAAAGAGAATAAAATGTGGAATCTTAGTGAGGTGTATTTCGGCTCTAAGCTACTTTGTTGTGAATGACAAGTAACCATTCACACTACTTGAGTAAACAGCATCATTTACATCAGAATCAGGCCTCAGTTATTTCAATACACTCCCAGTAATATATCTTTGAAGTTCCAATAGATCCAGTGAATCAAATAATATTCTGTTCAACTTCTCTAAGAATGCATATACTACTTCTGCTTGCCATCAAGACCTGAAGGAAACAAGTCTTTGACTTTAGAGGTGGTTGTTACGAGAAGTTGCATAATGAATTCCTGAGTCTTCCAGGTGGAACACCTTATCTCCTTTACCATTTATTTTAAATTTTTTGCCAAATATGGATGGCTCTAAGTGCAGCTAACAATTTCTTATGCTACCAACAAGTATTAGGGATTATTGCCTAGCATTATAAAATATTTCAATGGAAGTTTTCTAACCATCTCTATGAGGAAGTATTAAGTGATAAACAAAATATCTAATTACTTAAGAGGATTTTCGTTTTGAGAGGTGCCTCCACTGACTTACTCTTTGGTGATGGTTACATTTGTTTAGAATTAAAAATAGATACTTAAACATTATGTATACACACAACAAAAAGCCCCTTTAATTTTGCAAGATATATTCACTTCTCATGCTCATTACACCAAAAATATACCTCTCAGTTTGATTGCACATGCTGTTTATTGCTCAGGTAGAGAAGGGAGAGACAGTGGTATGGTTGACAGTATTCTTTACTGTCTTTACATCCATATGCATTACTCTTATCTACTGCTAGGTTATTAGTATCACTACAGATTTTGAAATAAACTATTTTTCCTTACGAACATATGGCATTTCATTCATTCTACTACAGCACTGAGATACTTAGGTGAGTATTCTTAAATACTCCTAAGGCAGGATGTTTTACATGATGTTGCAAATTTTTAGGACATAAAGATTTGGCTACCACTTCCCCATAGGCTCATTTTGAAAGATTTTTTGTGTGGGAAGCTTAAAAGATGTTTTATGCTTGCGGGGATTCTGTGCAACCTTAAAACCAAGATTTATAAATGTATGTGATACTGAAAGGTGGTTATGATGTCAACACACTGAAACACTCATAAAACTGCCTTCTGCTTTTATTTTTTCTGCAAGGAAAAAAAGAAAAAAACTGTACTTAGAGTACCTCTTTCCTTTCTTTATAAGGGAACAAATAAAGGAAATACTCAAATGCTTCAATCTGAGCAGGAAGAGCATATACTCCTAAAAATGCAGATCATACTTATCTCACCAATGACAGTATCATTTCTTCTAACATGTAATTTATTATCATTGCTGCTTGTGCCCAAGAGCAATATGCTATTTGAAAAGATAGTCAGTGATTCCATGACAACTTGCAGGTGCCTTATAAAGCCTTTCTTTGTTCAAAATATAAGGTGAGTTATTATACGTTAAAATAGGAGAAACAGAGCTCTGGTGGATTTTACTTTTGCTCTCTGTGAAAGTCGGATTTTACTGCATGAGCAGCCTGCAAATTAAATTCAAATATTATTTTTATACCTGCCTACAGGATTCACAAATACCAATTGCAACAGCTGCAATGGAAAGTCAAATAAAATACACTGCCCCACATGCTGCTGTATAAATATAACAAGCTCAAATTTTTAGCCAAACTGCTTTCTTCTTTTAGATGTTGCTGACTACAGCAGAATCATGAATCTGTGTACTGTCCTTTTCCCTTTGCTAACAAGTCAGGGAAACTTTTTTTGCAAAGTAAAAGAAAACTAACTTGCAGACACTTTTCTCTCCTTTTCCATTTAGCTAGTTCACTTGTTTTAAATGGTCTCATTTGATAAATAGTGAAAAATCACTCAGTGTCATTAGAGATTTGAATGTGTGTGGTATCTAATTTTCCAATCAGCAGGAAGAACTCAGACACTGTCTTGTGTTTGTCTGACTTCTGGGATCACTGGTACAAATTGATGTCCCTGTTGCCTTTGCCCTCTCAGGAGCACAAAAACCAGTGGCAGCATCTTAAATTAGCATCTATTTCAGGTTCTGAAGCACAGCATCTGTTTCCACTTGAACAGCTGAAAATGTAGCCCACATCAAGACTGGGTTCTACATATGCAGAAAGACTAATTTCTATTGATCTCAAAAAAAAGTTGTGATCTTTTGCAACCTGAAATATCAGATCTAAATATAGCACTATTGTTCTTGGCTATAAGAGTTTAAATCTTGATCTACGGTTCCCTGAAGCCAGTGGAAAGACTCTTACTATTTTTTTGGCTTGCCTTGGATCATACCAGGAGCTCACAATCTGATTCTGCAGGCCAAAACAAAGTATAGCACTCCAGTAGCTCCTTTTGCTCTCTGTGAAAGTTGGTCAAGCTTGGAAAGTAAGAGAGAAATGAAAAATTAGCCCAACGATAAAAATTAAAAAAAAAAAAAAAAAAACCAACTTATTTTAATCTCTCTCTTTAAATTTTTCAGCACAAAAGAAAGTTTATCACTAAAATGTTGATTTATTTTTATAAAGACTTCACCTGTCTGAAGTTGAACAGACACCATGATTTTAAGCGAGCAGTTCAAAGGTTTCTCAGAAAAATCAGAAGGCTGGAAGAGCTTAATCTGTTCAGTATATTGATAAGGGCTGTCATAAATGGGAGAGCAGTTCCTTAGCTCCTGCTCATGCCTGATAAGAATAGTCTGCCCACCTGCTAGCAAAAACCTGCGTTTTCATAAGCTGTGTTAGCACTGATTCTGTGCTTGTTCACTGTGTGACTCCATAAGGATGCCACCTCCTTTGAAAATACAGGTTGACTTTGGGAACATTTCTGTAACTGTGTTTCAAATCTTTCTGTTAGTGCCTTACCTACATCCTGCTGAGAAAGGTTCAGTCACCTGGTATGAAATAGCTGAAGTCATTACTGGATACCAGTGTCTCTGTGCAGGCAACCACACAGGCTAATCATGGCAGAGACCCCTCTGCTTTGAATGAGAAATCCATAACAGCTCCTCTTACACCAGTAGAGAAAGCCACCAGAGGTCAGGGCTCCAGCTTGTCTGTCATGAGACACCCAGGGATGTTTTGTCTCCTTGTAACAGCAAGAAGCCTTAGACTTAACTCAGATTGAGGGAAGAGAGGTCCTCAGCTTCAGTACCACTTTGTAAGCACTGTGGTTCTTTGTTTGTTCTTTAGGGGAGACTTATGTGATCCCATTCTAGCTCTGTTTGTCTGCCTTGCCTCCCAAATAACTTGTCTCCCCCAAAACCATTGGGCAGTGGCACTCAAGCTGGTGGAAATTTTCCTGGTTCCTAATGCGACCCACTTCTTTCTAGTGCCATGCAAAAGAAAAAGGCACCTGAGGCAGCCTGTTAAGGACCTGAACTGATGAAATTGGAGGTTTAACCTTGATTAGACATCAGAGGATCCACGTGGAGCAAGCCATTATTAATATTGTCAAGAAGTGAAAAGCTTCATTCATAGATCTTGCCTGCTCAGACATCAAAGTCAACCAACCTCAAAAGAAATCTGTGGGGAACCAGGCATCCTTGTTCTTATATTGATCATACTACTTATTCTGAAAGTTTCATCCAAGCTCTGGCAGTGCTTGACCTTGCAGAGGGAACATGATGTACAAACAATGCAAAAGCGTGTGCTTGCTTTTTTGTTCTTAAAGTTAACACCAGGTGAATAATTGATATCAAATCATATATCTGGTAAATCATCTTGTTTTCTGCAATACATTCCCTAAAAAATTACATTGGAGAAAATTATCCTAAGTTTTTTAATAAAAGTCACAAAATCTTGGATTAGTTTCTCGTCATCTTGCAAAACATTCAGTGCCTGCTGTTCATATATCAGAATAAAAGCTTTTTAGCTGGGCAAAAGGTATAAATTTGTTCATTATAGAAAACTAATACAATATGAGCATGGATCTGACCAAAATAAATTTTTGCATTTAAATTAATCTTCCAGGCAATTTCTAAGCAATATGTGCCCAGACATTCTCAGAGCCTCACAGCCTACAAAAAGAGAGTGCCTAGATGGTACACCTTTCTCTTCAAGGTACAGACTGTCTCAGAAGGTGTCTTTTACATAAGGCATTTGTTTTGTTTATGGAATTCCTCTGGCTATCCCTGGGAATTCTCACAAAGGGAGGGAGAACAAATCATTCAATGAAAATGTCCATTGCTATTCTTTAACTGTATCAGATAATTTTAAAATTATATTATACTTTCCTAAAGATTGAGAAAGGGTTTTCCATCAAATTTTTTTCGGGAGAGGAAGTATTTTCAAATAACAAACCCTAGCTGGACAAAGGACAAAAACCAGTTCAGGGAAATATCGCATGAAATGTGCACTTCTATTTTTTAAAATTCTACCCAAAGTTTTGATCCTAAATGCAAAGCTGAGAACTACAGATAGCAGGGGAAAAATAAATACAAAATATATTGAAAATACTTTTTGTATTCAGAGGTTTTTTTCTACATAATAAATTTTATAAAAGATCCTGAGGGAATCTTTACATTGTTTTAAAATACTGACTTTGACCAAGGGGATATTACATTCCTCACACAGTCATGCTCAGCATATAAATCTGGGGGGAGAAGAAGAAAGGAGGGACCTTTCAAATAGGGGGTGTTTGTCTCTCCAAGTCACTGTTAGGCATGGCAGAGCCCTGCTGCCCTGGGATGGCTGAACACCTGCCTGCCCATGGGAAGGGGGGAACAAGTTCCTCGTTTTGCTCTGCTTGTGTGTATGGCTTTTGTTTTCCCGATTGAACTGTCTGTATCTCAACCCTTGAGTGTTCTCACTTTCACCCTTCCAGTTCTCTCTCCCGTCCCTCCAGGGCTGGGTTAGCAAGTGGCTGTGTGGGCCTTGATTGCCAGCTGGAGTTAAACCACAGCACCCTTTTTTTCAGTCTAATCTGGAATGCTTGGAGAAAAGATCAGGAGTCGTATGATAAAAGACAAACTAATCATGGGACTTTCTTCAGCAAATGCATGGAATTTTCTAAAAATTACAGAAGAGGGAAGTGAAGAACCAAGGTGAGCTCTCTTAGCTCCCTCAGGCAGGGTGAAAAGGGTGCTGCAGCTTTCCCCAGCCCCATGTGGCACCCGCACCCGGGGCCACTGGAGACCCCAGACCCAAGGAGCTGGAGCCACAGTAGAGTGCAGTGGGATACCCAAGTAGAGAAGGCTTCTCCACCTGAGACAGCTCCTCCAGCCAGGAATCCTTCGACCAGCAGATTTGTGATTAGATGCTGGTCAGGCAGTGACTCATTATTTTCAGAGGACACTGACCTGTCTCACACAGAGCACTGGGCAAGTGCCTCCTGCTCCAGAACAGGAACAGCATGTTATGCATTTGGCTTAAAGTCACAAAAGATAGAGGTGGAAAATTTATAGAAGCACAGGGCTGTGACCTTATCCATTTGAGCTTTTATGAGGCACCTAACTTGGTATTTACAAGATGGTAATTATGTTATTTTAATGTCGATGGGAAATGTTTACACGAATGTTGTTGTTTGATTAAATATAAAGTGAGAGATTAAATAGCCTGTTTACTTTAACCTAAATGCCTAATTAAATAGCAAGAGAATATTCATTGGATATTATGGTTTAACAAATATGTGAGCATTATATATTAATACTTTAAAATACACTCTTGATGTTTTACCTCATTAGTTAAACAGTCCCTCTGTTAATATGGTTTGACAAATATGTGAGCATTATATATTAATACTTTAAAGTACACTATTGATGTTGTACCTCATTAGTTAAACCATGCCTCTGTTAATAGCACATTAAAAGTACTTACACTGTCAACAGTCCTGACTCCTAATTTATATTACCTCAGTGGTGGTTTATTTTATCCTGTTTACAGTTCCCTCGACATTTACTCAAAAACCCAACAAAATATAACTTTCAGTTCCCAGCTGTTTAAGTTCATCGAAATAAAACTCAAAATCATTCATTTTATGGTCTTTTGAAGTTACAGTCCAAGATACAAAAGCTCACCTTGAAGTTATCTGAAAATTTTCAATAAGAATAAATACAGAATTCCAGAATCTAATTGAAGTCTAATAAAAACACTTCTTTGGGATACAGATTTTTCTAAAACAAGTTCTGCTTTACTAGTCAAGGTGCTGTAGTTAATGATATTTCTTCATTAAAAGCCCTTTTAAAAGATCTTTTTTCTTTGTTCCATAATATTACTGGAAGGAAAATGGGGAAATTCTTGTTGCCTTAATTTTTATATGGCATGCATCAGCATGAGTTAGGCAATTACTACATTAATATATTCAATAGGTCATGCTAATATCTTTGGAATAAATGAGAGCCACAGATATGGTATGTCCCCAATTTTGCTACATCATCATACTTTTAGCAATAATTGAGGTCTCAAAAAAATCTTCATTTTCTTAATACCATGGTTACTATATGTTAACAAATCTTTGGAGTTTTTAGTTAAAGATGTTATGAAAAGAGAAGGTAGTAATTGAAATGTGAAATATGAGGCATTTGAGTATTTCAACAGTGTCTTTTTCCTTCCCATTAACTATAAGGTGTTTTTATGAGTTAGGATTTATTTTTCTGCCCTGTGACAGATTTCCAAGATAATGATTCTTGCACAGATTATTTTCATGTGAGGACACCATTTTGCAGCATATCTTTTTCAGTGGAAATAGAAAAGCAGAGAAGCTGTTCCTCAGACAGAGATGGTTTCATACAGGTCTGTTTGTATGAGGCTTCTTGACCTTCTCTGACTGATGTTTTTCTGAAGAACTGTGGCACTAGGCTTTTACATCTTCTCATGTCCACCATATTTTACTCCTGACATTCGGTTTACAATCAGAACACTTACGCCTGAGAATCACTTACTTGATAATATAACAATCCTAAGTATTTATATCTGGCAAAATGTTCAGCCCATGTGCTGAAAATGGTACCATAGTCCTTTTGCTTTGGTAAATGTTCAGTATGAAAATCCCTAAATGTGTTATTGAAAATATCATCAGTCTAAGGCATTTCTATCTTGCTTGCATTTGAACAAATCCTACTTCTCCTGATCTTTTTAGGTTTAGTAAGTTCTAATATCACCAGGGAAAATTTCACTTCTGACTTATTTTTCACATTCCCTTCCATTTTTAATACTACACTGAAGCAGTTTCCTCTAGTCTTGTCACTTGTGGACTTAATTTCTTAGTATCAAGATTTCCTTCTGTTTTATCTTGTCTGCCTCGACAGCCAAGCTATGTAAATATTGCTGACATTCCTGCTCATTTCAGTGCTGTTAAATTATCATTTTAGTATTGCCTACAAGTCCCCCAGCCACTAATTCTGTGCTTACCAGACACTGTATTTCATACAACAAAGTGTTGTTACCTCAGCACCAGGTAATCAGCCTGATATTCCTCTTTTATCTCCATTTCTTGTGGGAACCAATCATCCAGTTAATTGCAATTTCAGTCTTGTCATGAATTTTCACTCTTCTTTCCCTGGAGGATGTACCTGTTGTACAGAGCAGTGCTGAGTTCTGTCTTATCTTCCACCAGGAAAAAAAACCCACAAAAATAAACCCACAAAAAACCAACCCTGATAATTTAATCTATTCATGAGCAAATATACCCTGTCTGATGAGTGACTAAGTTGATGATATAGTAATTTTTTCAGTGTTAAAAGTTTCCCAGTGTCTTAGTTGCAATAACTTATGAACAACTCATCAACCCCTCCTAGGAAAGTCATGAGAAAAGAGTGAGGTTGATCGAGCCTGAGATTTTTCTTCACAATGATAAAGGCCATGCAATAAACCAGAAATCTGTGGGTGGGGTGGGAGATTCCCACACTAATTTCATAAGCTTATTTTCTTGACAGATGGATCCCATACTTACCAGCTATCAGAAGAAACCACGGGGTGCCCATGTGTCTCCTTCACTTCGCAGAGGCAAGGTTTTTCTTTCTCTGCCCTCTTCTATAATCTTGAGCTTAAACTTGAAATTTGGCCTTAATAGCCATGATTACCCAATGCCATACTAAAAATAAAGCTTAATTGGGATAATTCATTTACTCAGTGCCTGATCATTTTTCTTGTCTAAGAAATAAACCAGCCACTTACCAAGTCCAAGACTACCCAGCTGCTCAAAATTACTTCTTATCAGAGGAGGGCCTTCACATTAAGCAGTACAGCCATATGTTCAATGAGCATTAGTCCTTATTTGCCTGGTCAAGTCCAACAGGGGAAGCTCCAGAGGAGTCTGCTGCCCTAGGCAAACTGCCCAGCACAACCAGTCTGCTGCTGGATGCCCAGCCAACCTCGCCAGCTTTTGGAAATTGTACCTGTGCAATTGTGTTGCCCCTGGAAACTGGTGCCTCTGCTCTCTCCCTGAGGAGAGTGCTTGTTCCCAGATCAAACATAATTTGGAAATATTGTGAAAATCTCTGGGTGAAAAAAACCCATCTTCTCAGGGCTCATTAGCTATTTTTCAAATGGGAAATGCAACAAAAAAAAGACCAGCAAGCAATCAATGTATGACTTGTTTGTCCCAATAAGTGTTTCCAGATAAAATTATATACTACCAGTTTCTCAAAATGTCAGTGCAGACATGCACCAACACTAATTATATGACAGGCTGTGGAAAGGATTAGTCCTACAAAAGACATCATGCTGGGAAACCAAAGGACCACAAAGAATAGTAATTTTTATCTAACCACAGAAATTTATGTGGGCTAATGAGCCTTTTATCAAAAAACCAAAACAAATCAACATCCACAAAACTCTGAGAATTAACTTTTATGTGAAGTTATAGAGAGACTTTCTGCACAGTCCACAATATTTTTAATTGGATTTTGTTTTCTTTCTGTTATATAAACTGGTTTCATCATCCTGATGTTGCCATTTAAATTACATTTTGTATTCATTTAAAGTACTTTCAGTGCTACAATTGTCAGTAGTTAGTGCTGCTTACCAGACTTCTGTGTCCAACATAATTAGATGCTGTTGTCCTACAAATTATTTTTAGATATGTTTCAAGCTCTCCAATTATGCTCAGTGCACTGCATTGCAAAAAAAACCCTATTGTTGCTTTAGTGTCTAGGATACTGTCCATGGATAAAATCACTTACACTGAGGGTGTTTAGCTGCAGATTCAAGAAAGTGACTGCACAATAAACTCTCCTAAGCTTAAGCAGAGAAAAGGGACTTTTTTTAAAAATTTGATGCTGCTGTCCAGCAAGATAAAGAATTCAAGCAAATGTGGTAACTATCTAACTGACTGGCTAGATAACTCTGGCCATTTTCTTATGTGTATTTTGTTCCAGATAGTTTCAAGAGAAATGTCAAATGAGACCACTGCTCCATAAAGCTTATAAAGGTGGCGTTACCTTTCTCTGCCTCTCCTCTATTTGTGGTGGAAAGGACCAATATAATTTTAATATCAAACTGCTGAAAAGTTGGTTGTGGATTTCCCACTATTAGAAAAGTTCAAGGTCAGATTGCAGAGACATTCAAGCAACCTGTTCTAGTTGAAGTTGTCTCTGCCCATGGCAGAGGGGTTGAGCTAGATGATCGTAGAATCACAGAATGGTTTGCATTGGAAGAGACCTTAAAGATCATCTAGTTCCAACCCCCCCTGCCCTGGGCAGGGACACCTTCCACTAGATCAGGTTGCTCAGAGCCCCATCCAACCTGGCCTTGAACACTTCTGGGAATGGGACAACAACAGCTCCTCTGGATGACCTGTTCCAGTGCCTCACCACCATCACAGTAAAGGATTTCATGGTAATATCTACTCTAAACCTGCCTTTTTTCCATGTGGAGCCATTCCCCTATATCCTGTCACTACAAGCTCTCTCTGTAAATAATCTCTATCTTTCCTGTCAGGTCCTTTCAGGTACCAGAAGGGTTTAACCCCAAATCCATTCTATGTTTGTATCAAATTCAAGTCTCACCATCGTTTCTCCATTTATCAAAATGTTGCCCATAAATCAATCCATATCTCTCGTCTCATCTTCCCATATATCTCCCAAATTTCTTTGACTACTCTACTAGTGAACAGTTACATTTTTATCCCATCTCTCATGCTGGTTGTCATGAATGGACAATAAAAAAATTTCAGACAATTCAGATGTTCTCACTTAGTGACAAAGTAGTTAATACCTGCTATTTTAATTCTTTTTACTCTCTCTAGGTGGGATTCATCTCATTTCTGTGTCTAAAGAGAAGCTGTCTGGAGTCAAATTAATTATCTTTTTTATAGCCAGCCAAAAGGAAGAGGGACTTTCAGGGTAACATTTATCTGACCTATTTTAAAGGTCTTTTTTTATGGAAGAAGTGTCCCGTGCCTTAGAAGTGTCTATTTCTTGCTCAGATAAATCCTATCTTCTGCATCTAATCAAGTTCTTACTGCTACCAGTGACCTTGTTTCTCTAATGCTTCTAATATTTATCTCTAAAGTAACAAGACTAGAAGTCCAGGAACAGATTTCAAATTTGTTCAAAGTAAATCTATGCAAAAGATCTTCAAAACTAGATCTGGGTCTATCAGGTTGAGCTCTCCATCCTGTGAGGTTTTGAAAATTTTATCTCTAACTAAATATAACAAAAAGTTGGAATGTTGACATTTTACCTGACTCAACTATATTAAAAGAACAATAAAGCTCGGCTACAAAAAAGCTGGTCTTAATATATCTGAAAAATTCTTTTTCATTTTCCCTCTACTCAAAAAAACCCCTACAAATGTTCAGGAAAGTACTATTTAAAATTTGGAAATGTATTGAAATTTTTATTTTAAAAGCTGAAAGGACATCTTTCAACCATATAAGTGTGACATCAGAATGCTTCAAAGCCCACTCCTCTCTCCTACTGAGTTACACTTTTGACAGAGAATTATTTTCTGACCTCAGAGTCTCACCTGAAAATTCCTGTGGTATTGCAGTTAAAGTAAATTTAAATTACAAAAAAATCTTAACATTGATCAAATTAGGTAAGGCCCACATTTCATATTAGTCCTAACATATCCATATTTATTTTATACTCACTTTCACTTACTGTAATAAAACTGAGCAACTCAGGTTGGTTAGCAGTTATCACACATGTTTCTAGATCGAAGTGTTCTGAGCTTGGTTCAAAGCCAAAACTCACTTCAAAGGCATGCTGGAGTAAAGCCATCTGTCTTTCTAAGCACAACACCTGTTCCAGGCAGCCTTCTAAACTGCACAAGATTGCCTAAATAAACGTGTCCCTCAGAGGCCCCAAATGGCACAGGAACACTGCTCAGGACAAGCACTGCCTGGTGCTGTCCCGGTGGCTGGACACCCCAGACATCACACATCTTCAAAGTGCTGTGGTGTGTCAGGGAAACAACGATGTAGTAGATAGCATAATCATGTTGATGCAGTATTCAGCAGCATTGGGAACTACTCTGATTTTATTCTGCTCTGTCTAAAATGAGTTTCAAAACATAAAATTGATTACTTCCCATTTCAGTTTGGTAAGAGTTACATTTTGAATAATTTCATCATGGCTAACCTCAACATCTGTATCCTTCTCAACTTTTATTCTGGAGAAAAACTGGCCCGGAGCACAGACCCTGCTAAATCTAATTCATACTAGACAACAAAGGATCAAACTGAGGGACTAGCAGGCCAAATTCTTCTGTTATTCTAGAACTTACGGCTCTTAAATTACTATGCAAAATCTTCACTAACAGAAAATTAGGTAATCTGCTTCCCACCATATCAGTGGGGTTTTTTTCATTGTATTTAAATGCAAGAGTATGTCTTCAGTGGTTATAAAAAACCCCATGTAGCTAATTTTGGTAAATGCCTTTGTTCAATCTGTGTTACAACTTTTCATTGTTGAATTAATTTCCTGATCCCATCAACCACAGGGTGGCCTTGAGCTTCTGGAAATATCTTTCTTGCAGTGCCACTATTTCAAAATAAAAATTCCTTCCTGAATCAAAGTCTCTTTGGGATGAAATCTCTTGTGTTTTTTCTTGGGTCAAATAATGGGTTTGGAAATATTTGTCAATTCCATTTGACAGCTTGAGATAGAGAAGAAAAAAAAAAGACGAAAACCCAAACCAAATCAAAACAAAAAACCACACTTCTTTCATGTTTTAAGAACTTTCTTTCAGATGCTATACTTATACTTGGGTAGGTGAAAGCTAGCATCTGCACACGCACATGCACAACTCTTGACTGTGGACTTAATCTTGTTGCATTTGATTACAACTCTTCATTAAAAGGAAGAATAAAAGTATAAGTGCCAAAATTCTAAAGGCTTTGGTGTACATATGGAACAACAGTCTGAAAAATAATATATGTTAATTGGATCCAGGTGTTCTGTGTTCTTTATGCTGCAGTAGAAGCAGCTATTGCCTTCTTGTGTTGGTGGTGTCATTCAAGAGCAAACAGCGCCATCATCTCTGCAGTCAGACAATGTTCGCCTGAAAACTCCTTGCTGACATTTAGATCAAGGCAAAGCCATAACTGCTGGTAAAAGCTGAGAGCTGCCTGCAGGATGCTCTGTCATGATAAGCTGGTGGAGTTCCTCCCCCAGCCCAGGGATTTGTCAGCCCAGCACAGGGCTGAAAGCTGTGGGCATGCTCAGGGTAACTGCTGCGTGCACCTCTAACTGCTCCATGTGCAAGAGTCTTCTGGTCAGGGTCAATACAACAGGGCAAGGCAAAGCCTTGTTTTGTCACTTACCTGCAGTTTCCTCAGATGTTTCTGTATTTCAAAGGGCAGAGAAATGACAGAAGAAATTCAAGCTCTTTTAAGATAATACGTAACAGTGTTGGGATGAATCACGCTAAGGAGATATCTCCTGCGAACAGGACTGAGACAACCAGCTTATATTAAACACCAGTGTCTGGACAAGGAGAGATAGGCATGATGAATGTCATGTCACGTGTCAAACACTTGAATCAAAATTAGAGTAAAGCTGAGGAGAAACCTGTGGAAATTTTGATTTAACGGTGGCATGGCAGTGCTGCAATAACAGTGTTTGCTCTTCCCAAAACCTTATAGGTTTTGAGTCACTGTTAAACACTACCAATTGCATACTAACTGTGATTTCATACATCCTTACAGTTGTTTAAACAGGTCTCTGCATGTTGAAACAGACAAAAGATAGGCTAAAAAAAAAGAATGAGCATAATCTCCACTGTAAGAGCAGAAAAAAGAGAGGACAAAGCACCCAGCACAACTAGGAGGCACTTTGTCCCTAACACAAATGGCACCACAGGTGGGAAATATACCTCTTCTATACTGCAAAAGAGGTAGTTCACACATCCAGGCATAATGGCTAGAAAGTTAAAGCTCATCAATCTTCACCTATTTAGAGCCGATTTAGATATTTTTGAATTCTCTTTTCTTATTTTTTTTTAAACTTTAAGAGGCTGCAGAAGAGGCAGGGATTGGGACAAAGTGAGAAATCAGTATTCTAAGTTTACAGTCAAGCCATATTCATGCATGCTCCATATGTACATACACACAAAAATCCCCAAAACCTTTGCCAATAAGGGCTAATCCTATTAAACCTCCAAAGGCTTTCCAGACTTATTGATAAATTGAATGTAAGTATCTCCTTCTTTTAAAGGAATGACTTCTAATTATCACTATTAAAGGGAAGAAAACACTGGAAACAATAAAATATCCTTACTTAAATTATTTCATCATTTTTCAAGGGATGTGGAAGACAGACTTTTCAGTGGACATTTATTGCTTTAGAAAAAAACCTAAAACACTAGTCAAATGTATATTTTAAAAGCAAATATATGTTTAAGAAAAAACATATAATTGGTCTTATTAATAGGGACATTTGTCAGTTATTAGCAACAATAAAGTACACTATAAATTAAAAAGAAAATCTTATATTAGGCATTTCCTTGAATTATTGCAATTCCCTGGAAAACTCACGTCTATAGAAGGACTTCAGTTGTAAATAATTTTATTATAAAAAGACAGAAAATAAAGATATATATATATAATGAAGCATTTAACATTTTTATTTTCATAACTCAATCAGTGGTTTCTACTAGAGGAATAAGAATGTTTAATTTCTTCACACTACACATTTTTTCCATACTGAATTTTGAATTTGTTAATGAAGTGTTAAAGATCCCACTATTTTAGCGTGCTTGGGTCACATTGCAGTGGAAGTGAGATCACATGTTTAAGAAACTCAGTCTTCTCCAGGACTGAGATTCACTTGCAAAAAAGTAGAGGACTTTACTTTCAAATAAATCATAAGAGGAGAAAGAAGAGAAAGATCTTCTAAAGGATGACATAAAACAGGCTTTGACAGTCAGCTGATAAACAGAGCTGAAGTGAAAACTAGGACAAAAGATAAAATGTGTAAGGGGTTCACAGGAATACTGATGCAAACAGTAAATCGAGAAGTCACTAATATTGGAAGGAAACAGCATATGATGACAAAAACCATTAGAAAACCCCTTAGGCATACAAAACATTTTCTGAAAAAATAAATTAAATTTGCAAGTTATTGATGCTAAAGCTTAAAATGACACAGGAACTATCTCTGATTTTGTATGCGAAACCCACAGCTAAGGGTTATTTACAATCTCTAATAGAGTATATGCTACTTTTGTAACTGTTTATTAAGAAAATTCTAGACATCATTCCTCCAAGAAATGAGAAGTAAATTCTAGAAATAGCAAACTTGCTAAGGCAGTGTGAAACTTGGAAAGGAATAACACAAAAGAAGCTCTCCTGAGTAAGACTAAGTATTCCTCTAGCCCAGTTTCTTGTCCCTGGCAATGACTAATGGTGAATGCCTAGGAAAGAGCGAAAAAGAGGACAAACAAATAGTGATACCTCCTGTATATATTCTTCTCACATCCTAAAATAATGGATTAGAGATTTCCTGAGCCAAAAGTTTGACATATTTTATGGCTGTTTTTATTTAATAGTCCTGTGTAACTTTTTCTTCTGTGCATTTGTCTCACCCTTTTTCTTTACTCAGTGTAAGCCTCTGCAAGCTGTGTTCCACTCTTTCTTGCACCAGAGGAGTTTCACGGCTTTATCATTGCTGTGTGAACAAACACTTCTCTCAATAATCACCTTCTGATTTCATTTCGATTTTCTTCAAAAACGCAGCAAATATTTTTTCTCTGTTTATCTCGCCTTTGCCACTTATGATTTGAAAGAGCTTAATTGTATTTTACTTGGCCAAACTTCTTCCAAGTGGCAGAGTCTTTGTGTTGTTACCTCTATAGAAGCTTCTGTATAGCTTTGATCATCCTTGTTTCCTCCCCTATGCTTTTACTAACAGTAATTATTACCTCGAATCAAAGATGTTTTCCCTGTTGCTGAGCATTGGGCTAACCAAGGAAATCTCAAGGGAGGATTTGATACAAAGCTTGGCAAAACTCCAGAAAGCTGTTTGTTTTCCAAGTGCATTTTAAGGTACTCTAAGTAAAACTTAGTCCATAAATGGGTTTAATGGTATTACGCTAGGGAAAACCTTTCATTATTATGAAAACCTACAGTTTTGGACCTCTCAAGCTACTGGAAAAAGCCTGAGACACTACTTGAGAAAGTCCTTTAATTCATCTCTTTGTTCAAAGACAAGGTGACCTAATTTGAGATAGGAAATTGTAGTATGATCAATCTTGTATACCAAGCCATCTCATCTAGTCTTACTGTTGCTGGATTGCAAAAGAAAAGGGTCCCATAAACCAATTGGTTAGTCTCTCTAACCTGATTTAAACCACACCTCAGAGTGCAGAAAGCATGACTGAATCAAAATCATTGAGGATCAGAAAATATGACATCACATTGAATGATTAATACAAACTTGCAGAATGACAGACCAAACAGAAATAAGTTGTTTGTTTTTTTTTTTTTAATAAATGAAGAAGCAATAAAAAGGGGGTTTTATCAAGGACATTTTTTTCCATTTACAGTCTCTTCACAATTATTCCAGATAAAGCAAAGGATGCTATTGGGCTGCTTAAAATAAGACTGACACTGACTGAATAGAGAAGAGGATTTAAATACTATCCGACATATCAAATCAACCACTTTAAAGCAATAGTGAATTGAAAGTACTTGAATCCATCTCTTAAATTTCCAAGAAGAGAAAGGTTATATAAAACTTGTAATACTAATTTTATTTTTTGAAAATGGATTATTCAAATGTATCAACACATTATTAGACAAAAGTTATCTTTTCAACGTCAGCAAGAAATAGAGATAAGAGATATTATTCCAGGTGGTTTACCCCAAGGTATAATCCCAGTATTTAAAAATGAGAGCAGGCCATTGAATAGCATGGGTTTCTGAGCAGTTCCAGGAGGAATACAGGGAACAAAACAATTAATTCTGTTGTGATAGAGAGGAGCCCTTTTGCTATCATTAGACAGTCATTACTATTCCCTATCCTTGTCTGAGTTTCTGAGGTCCATTTCTGCAGTCCAACTCCCCTTGGCACAGCCAAAATAAGGAAAAGAAAACCATCTCCTTGCCCTTGACTGTTGCAGGACACCTCAGCATTTCCCTTCAGTCTCACCCTGTACGAACAGGCATCTACTCACAAGCTAATATTTTTGTTTGTCTTGTGGTTACAAGATGACTTACACATTGGACTCTCAAGACAGCAAACAAGCTGCACAGAAATTAATCTCAATTTCTTATTAATTTTGCAATTAATGTAGATGTACCTGGAAGGACTGAGTCTGTGCCTGGCCACAATACATTCTCCTGGGGTGACAGAGACCCAAAAGTGTTTCCTAGGGCCATGGGGAAATTCTGGCCTTTCAATTTACATCTGCTTCTTTTCAGTGTGTTGCTGTCACCCAGCTTGGGGCTTGGAGTTTGCCTGTGCCAAGTCTGTACCTGGCTGCTGTTGGTGGCCTGCTCCACACCGAGGTCATCATTTCACCCTGCCTCACTGGTCCTTTAGCAGCTTCTTTTGTGTAACACCAAATCAACCAGTTCAGCAGGAACAGAAATGTGTCATAGAAATAATGCAGGTCTTTCTCAGTTCACTATTGACCTGTTTGGGGGCAAAATAATCCAGCCTATTCATATAATTGAATCGCTACTGTTCTTGAGGTCAAGGTCATTAATTTGCTGGGGCAGATAAGCACAACATCAATGAAAGGAGAGGTACTCATCTGTGTCAGCAACAAATTTTGCTCAAAACCTAGGGAGACAAAAGTGGATCCAGCAAATAACTGATAAGAAATGAAGTGAAAAAGCTGTGAGAACAACAAAGAAATTAGTATAGAGGAGTTACATTATATTGCACCCTCTATTCAGCCTGTTCCTTTATTAGGCAGGGGTTTTCAATAAAGATCTCGTAGCACATTCACAGCTCACAAAATCAGGATTGTGGTACTGAGACTGGTATGCAGATTGGTAATATGTGAGCATATTAAATATAAATTAAACTGTAAGGGGTTTCATCTTTGATTTGGTAGTGCAATGAGTGGGAGCACTTATTAATAGAAGTATAATTCTTATCAGATACATACATGTATGCAAATACCTTTTTCTTTTATTTCGTCTTGCCTTGAGCCAATATAAGACTAAAAAATTCTATTAACCATTTCATTTTTCCAGGAGAGCTGGAGGAACACATCTGAAATGCAATCTTCTCATCATCAGGTTTCCAAAGTGTTTCAGTAGGATTATACACAGGACAATGGGTAATACTTCTCTTGTAACAGAGTGTTGCTGCTATTCCTCACATGCACTATGAAGCTGTAATGCCCAGGCTTTTCAGTCAACATCATTGCAACATTTCCAGAGAAGAAGAAAACCTATGAGTAATAAATTGGAATTAAGCTAGATTTCAGACAGATTTTTTTATGGTTCATGTCATTGAGAACATAAAGAGTTCACAAAATTAAAATCTGTTGCTCTTGTGAGCTTCAGTGGACCTGACATTTCAAGCTCTGAGATGAAGAACTTCTTTGCTGGTGTTCAGTTTATTGAGCCTGATGTGCTTTATTCCCTGGTATAGCCATGTTGGTAGACACCCAAGCAGCCTTGTACTAACAAATTCTGATAGGATGGAGATAACATTTATTCAGATTC
This sequence comes from Erpornis zantholeuca, assembly GCA_013400515.1. Lineage (NCBI taxonomy): Eukaryota > Metazoa > Chordata > Aves > Passeriformes > Timaliidae > Erpornis > Erpornis zantholeuca. Next base: position 42,129 of record VZTN01027548.1, on the reverse strand, counting down.
CAGGGAGATCAGACTGTAAGTGTCACAGCTAAGTCAGTCCTGATCCAGCTGAACATCTAGGAGCATTCTTGTCCTTAAGGTTTAGGAGCACAGACAGAGGTGACACTTTCTGGTCACATAAGTGCCCCGGACTTGGAATTCTCTAAGAAAATCCTGGAGGAGGACTTGTCTCAAGGCCAGACCATCCTTCTATTCTTTCTTAGCCACCTGCTCTGCTGATGTAAGTATCAGCGTTGTACCAAGGCAAGATCACATCACTTAATCTCTCGTTTTTAACTACAGTTAAAACATCACCCTCAGTTTTACATCTTTCTGCTGCACAAAAACTGACAACTTTGGCTCTTAATTTATCTCAGTTTAAATGTAAACTTTATAGTTTTACAGCTGCGAATATGGAAATAAATATGCACGTCACTCAGAACCTTAAACTTTCTAGACCTTCAGCCACCAGCCAGCGAGGCTGTTACTTAGGTTTTCCTTGAAATTAGAGAGTAATACTGGCCTGTTCTCCTGAGAAAGGGAAATACTGGAACAGCCATTTCTTTGGATAATCTTAGCTGTGTTACTGGTTTGCCATAAATTTTTAATTTTTAATTCAGTACGTAATTTCTACTGTATATTGCATCAGTGTTTATACTATAAAGCAAATCTTTGAGGAATGGTGTTTGTATTACCTGTGTATCCATATGTACAAGAAGAATAATCTTGACTTAAAACTCCTCCAGCATTCTGACAGGCAAAAGTCATAGTTACAAGCACTACAAGATTATTTACAAGGTAATACCCATTTTTCTTCAGTTGTCTCTCAAAAATTACTAGCAACCAAATACCCTCATTTAGTATTGAGAGAAAAATAGCAAAGCCTTAGATCAAGGGAGTAGCAAGAGTAGCACCTGTACTTCTCTCTCTCCTTACTCCCTCTGCTTTGACTTTTATAGCCAATGTACCTGAATCACCTCCCCTGCCTTTCCAGCATTTTGGAGATGACTCCAAGCCAGGTCTGCCTACAGCCCCTGGCATCAGATCCTAGGGTGGAATTTGACCTCATTTAGTACTCAAGCCACTTCACTGGGCACTCACAGACTTTCACAGTGCCTCCCATCAGCCAGCATTTCTGAACATACACAAGTCTACAGAAATGCTCAGATGTGGCAGCAGAATAAAATTCACCAAACCACTCTTGCTATAAAGAAAAAACCTATACCTACTGTACTGGCAATATGGCTGTTCTGGAACAAGAGATAAAAGGCAAATGCAATCCAAAACCACTTTATTTTGACATCCCAAAACTAGCAACTGTGTCCTCTGAAGTGACACAAAAAAACCCCAGAGATGTTCTCAGAGGAATCAGTTCCACCCACCTGGGAATGATTTTTCAATATTAAGAAGAGATGGAGACATTGAAATCAAGAAAGAAAATATGGCAATATGCAAGAGGACTTTGCTGTAAATCATTTAAAAAGAAAAAAAAACTTTAGGAATTGGCTTACCTTTATCTCAAATAAATGCGGAGGCTGTAAATACACTGACTGGAAAAATACCCTGAATAAATCTACTGTTCCTGCTATTCTGGCTCGCTGAGAGTGACAAATCACTTGATGTAACCCTTATTCAATTTAATACACCTTGAAAAACCTAGTAAAGTCTTTTAAGCAGAGGAGACACTTTGAAACCTTTGCTGCACTCATGGGAGGATGCCCCTATTATGCTAAGAGATGAGCTGAAAAAATTTAATTTCAGTTTATGACGAAAAAAATATGTGGATATGTTGCTGCATTCAGAGACTTAAAAGTCTACTGTATACCACAATGGCAAATTTATGAGCAACAGAGTGTGATGCTCACATTCACACACAAAGAGAATGACATATACAAGCCAATAGAATCCTGTAATCCCAGAGGAACCATACACTAATTCAGCTTCCAATTTAGTAAAAATAAATTATTTTAGTCTGTAACAAGCGCCACAAAAATTTAAATAAGTGAACAATAAATGCATAATAATATCAACCTAGAACAAATTATTCTTTTTATCTGTGATATTCTCAGTTATGATAGAACTTAATGAGGCTTTTAAAATAAAACTATACTAAATACTTACTACCATAAATTTCATTGAGAAAACTAAAAATAAAGAGGAGTAAAGTCCATAGTTAAAATAAATGGGCCAGATACTCTCTTCTATAGCAACCCTTTACACAATGCTGTCAGGGTATAAGGCTTGCCACCAGTGGAGGCAGGAGTTCCCATGTGATTTACTTAATCTGCTCTTGAGGGCTTCCTTAAGCATCCTTTTCCTTAATCACCCCCACCCCCCAAGCTCTCCCTCTCGTGAGAAGCAGCAGAGAATTTAATTCAATGTTTCTTTGCTCCCTAATGCCTGATGACAGCAGTATTGATGACCCAATCAGGATTTTCCCTGCTTTCCCCTACTATCAAAAATTCAATAAGTTACACCCTGAACGAAGGTCAGAATCGGCAAAGATCCCATCCTACAGATCACCTCAGCAAGGCTTGATTGTCTGGTGTGGTGGGGCCTTCTGATGTCCAGCTCTTCAGGGCTCTGTCACCGGGATGTTCCTGTCTTCAGTTACAGTCCGTGTGTCTGGTAGTTGTTGTGGTTTGATATTGGTCAAATTATCACAAAAATTATAACAAAGGGTTCATGGGTTGAGATAAGGATTATGAGAAAACACTCCAAGGGCGAAACAGGCTCAAATTTAAAGGTATAAAGTGAAGTTATGATTAACAGAGTAAGAGGAATGAGGAGCTAAAAAAGCCTTTAATATACCTTTTGCCCTGCCCAGCCCCTCTCTCGTTCCCACCAACAGCGCAGGGAGACAGGGCAAGAGGATTTTGGTCAGTTCCTCACTCGAAATCTTTCTTCCGTTTGTTTAGAGAGAAGAGTCTCTTTTTTCTGCTGTGGCCTGGGGTCCTTCTCATGGGAGACAGTTCTTGAATTTCTCTAGGGTGGCTTTAATTTCATGAGTAGCAGTCCCACCCAACCTGCTGTAACGTGAATCCCTCCCATGGACAATACAGTCTTCCCAAAATTGCATAGCATGGGTCATTAGTTCATGGAGTGTGGTTTTTTAAGGATAAGCCGTTCTAGTTGGGAAGCAAGGGCCCTCTTTTTCTAACTCAGGAAGACAGGGCTCTCTCTCTCTGTTCGAGTCTCCCACTAGATTACAGTTTTTTAGCATCCACTTGCTCTGGCATGAGCCCTTTTACTTACGGGCTGTAAGTGAATCTCTGCATCGCCCCATGAATTTCATGGATCACGGGAAGACAGATGTTGTATTATAGTCCTCACTTTGGCTTGCAGAGGGATATCGACTCCCACGCTTGGAGCACCTCCTCCACCTCTTCCTTTCCACTGACCTTGGTGTCGCCATGTTGTCTTCTGCCACATGTCCTCACTTCCTCCTCTTTCTCCTACTAAGAGGAAAAAAGCTGCTGCTCCTAACTACAATTGCCAACAAATTCCACCAGTTCAATGATTTCTGTAGGATTTCACAGTGCTGAGAAGTTGATCTTGTCTAAGTTCTGCATGGGAAATCACTCACCCAGTTTCCACTGCTGGCCACGAGGCCCTCACTGCCACCTCACTCCAACACGTCTCTTCACACAGGGCGCAGAATAGAAGCAGACGCTGCGGTCGCCCCTGCCCTTCTGCTGGCAGCACGGCCAAGCAGGCAAAGCTCACTGAGGCTCTGCTGAGATGGCTGTGGTGCTGGGAAGGAGAAGCACCGCCGCCACCCTGCCTTTCTGCCCGCGGCACGGCTGGCTAGAGCCAAAGCTCGCCACTGGCCTTGCTGAGATGGCGCCGGCTGCATGGCCACTCGCAGTGCCAGGACAGCCCTGGCCACAGCGCCCATCCATCCCTTGGAAGAACTGCCCGTGGTTCCTTCTTAAATATGTCATCACAGAGGCGTTACCAGCTTCTCTAATTGGGCCAGCAGCATGCCCATCTTCTGAGCCATCAGAGGTTGGCCCTGTCAGATATAGTGGAAGCTTCTAGCAGCTTTTCACAGAAGCCACCACTGTGGCTTCCCCCCGAATCCACCATCAAAAAATCAGGCTGAGTTAAACAAACACGGTAGTTTTAATGTGGTTTCAGCTCACATATCACAATTTAAATTCCTTTACATAGCATGCATCCTCAAAGCAATAGAATTTACAATGGAAACAGCACTTGTAGACATCAGGAGCTTCCTAACAGAATGTTCTGGTTTTGCTATGATTGCTTTGGAAGACACCAGTGGATATGGGAAATGGAATGAAACAAAAGTCTCAAAAAAGCTGTGAACTTCTCAAATCTTTTACTTTCTCTTTGGCAATAAATTTCTTTGGAAAACTTGTCAAGGCCACTGCTTTTTAAAACTCATTTTCCACTTCTGTATCCTCGAAACACTTTAAAAATATTTACTTGATTAACAACTGACCACTCAACCTTGTCAAATGCTTTGCCTGCATGTAAAGACAAAGAAATGCATTGAGCTAGTAAATTATAATAATCCCATAATCCTACAAGCATGTTTACAGAGTTTTCATATTGCTAATTGCCAAGGGAGTTGGCATTTAATTACTTTCTACAATCTTAACACAATATTTTTCTTTTGTCTTATCTTTTTTGAATATGCAGTTACTCTTTTTCTCAGATTACCTGGAAGACCCTAAAAAACAAAAGAAATATTTTTGTCCAGAGTGATGAAATTTTTTATTTATCTGTCATACCTGAAATTTAAATATAGTTTTAAGTTATTTTACATGTTGAGATTTCATATGAGATTGCTCTTTGACAATCTTGATATTTATTTTGTATTTATATTGCGTTCTTTCAAAGTTCTGCAAGATTAATAAATATAGCTCTCACAGCATTGGCAGCTTTCCAGATAATTTTATTAATTTTCATTCTTACAGTCCATAATAGCAGAAAGTTCACCTTTTCTTTCCCTTTCCTTGGGCCCTTGCCCAAATTCAGATTCAAGTCAAACTCATATTAAAGCTAAGAAAGAATTGCTGGAATAAGATTTTAAAGATTAGGTCCAAACTCTTCAGGGCATAAATAAGCTGCCTGCACCAGTATTGTTTCTCTGTTTACCAATGTATTTCAAAATTAATGCTATGAAATATCTTTTCAGATAGAATATGAGAAAGACGAGAAATTGCTTAAATGGCTGAAAGGGAAAGTGAAGCCACAACACTACATGAAAAGGTGTTCCCTGCACCACTTTGGAACATTGTATTCCAAAAAGGTGGAATTTAAAAGGAAGAAAAGTAACATTGCTGATGAAAATGGATAACATTTCATTTTCCAAATTAATGCTCATGACATTTAATGAAAAGAACCAACACCAAACCACCTTTCAGTGTAGGGTCATACCGAGGAAATAAATCTGCTTTGAAACTAATTCCTTACAATCCTATGCTCTGTGTAAAGATTTTTATGATATTACAAAGTACTCAACAGATCTCAGCAAAACATTTGTTGTGAAGTGCACAGCTAATAATTGTGTACAATTATACAAAGAGTAACCAAAACTGCTCATGCTACAAAAAGTGTTTTTTAGTATCTTCAGGTGAAAAAAAAAAGACATTTAGATACTTTAAAAATCTTAGCTATTTTGTTTTTTGTAATATTTCTAATTTTGAAATCAACCTAAGAAATTCTTTAAAGACAAGAATTTTAGGCTTTACTAAAGCATTGTACTTCAACTCCTAACTCAAAATATATTTTGATTTTTTTTTGTCTTTCTGTGTGTTCATTTGTTTGTTTGTTTCGGGGGGGGTTTCTTTTGTTGTTTTTGTTGTTTTATTTGATCACAGAGCTGCATACTCTGTTGTCTGCACAGCTCAACTGGCCATATGTTGCCTAAACCAGTAGGGAATTCTTCAAGGAAAGCCAGCAGCATCTCCAGTTCAGAGTACCTTTGGTTTGATTTGTAATGGATATCCGTAATGTAAAAGATAATCAACATCTTTGATTAAAAACCTGCAAAGCAGCAGTTAGAAATATTAGTCACCAGGGAATGTACATTATTCTCTTCAGAGAGTATTCAAAAACTACGTAAGTAAAATTAAAAAGAAATATAAAATTTTTATTCCACAACTTAATCCTCAATTAATTTCAATAATTCTTGATGCATTCATGGTTTGGGGGTGAATGTTAACAATTAGGTAGTAATCTAATTGTGGGGTGTACATGTATAAACAGTTAACCCAAAATTTTTAATAGATCTCCTTTAAAGTATTTTTTCCAAATGACACTGGACAAAATTGTTAATCAAAATAGTACCCCTTCTTCCCATGATGTCATTTGGGAAAAAAAAAACATTTGTGCAACTGATCCATGATCAGTTCACTCATCATCACTGATCACTGCAATGAGCAATTCTCAGACAAATTTGTATTAAAATTCCTTTCAAACCTTTCTTCCCTTCTTTAGGAGCAGCCTTCTTGGCACGTTGAGCTTCAGCTGGCCAGTTCCTCACTCCAATGTGGTTCCTATCATCTTTACCTTGGAGCAAAGCAGAGTCATTGTGTATGTATGGTGGCAGAACCTGTGGCACAGGTGTGAGTCTATATCTCCAGACAGCAGGGCTAAGGGCCATGTTTATGAGCTAATAAGTTTTGAGTGCAAAATTCTATTTTCATATGGAGCAGGTGAGGGCTGGAGGGCTTCTCTGTGCATCTCTGCAGGGACAAGATGCTGCTGTGGCAGCCCCCGTGTTCACTGCATCTCTCTTCACTGCAAGGATGGAAGAGAGATGATGCCATCATCTTCCAATATTTCCTCAGAAGTCTGATTTATTGATCTGTAATGATTTTCTGCTTCACAGGAATACAGACCTGACAGCAATAGCAGCTGTTGTTGTACCAGATCACCAGAGATTTACAGAGTTCCTTATTTCCAAGGAGTATTGCTGCAGTGTGGAGGTCATGGTCCTGACAGAGAACCAGTGCACAATGTTATATGACTTTCATTGCTGTAAAACTTCGAATCTAAACAAATAAATGTGTCCAATGCAATATACTTCTCTTTTATGTCCTGGGCAAGTCTGCAGTTTCCATGGTTACCAAGGGGCAGCATAGTAGAGAAAGGGTCCACATTTTTTGCAACAGATTTTTTTAGGACTATCCTTTTGAAAAGTTAGTACAGAATCAATCTGTTGTAACACATATCCAGGTCTCCTGTTTAAATTTTCTCTTTATTTAGAAATTTATGCAAAAATCAATTGCACAATTTAAGACATATCACACATGGCAACTTTCAATATTCCTCATTCAAAACCAGCATCTCTTGTAATGTGCATCATCTTTATCTACATGGTTTACTGTGTCATTCCTTCTGGAATTTAAAAAAATATTACTATTATATATTTCATATGGTTTTAAAATAATTTAAATAAATCAAAACTATAATTTTGGAAACATTTCTATCTGCCAGGGTCCATCTTTCTCTGGAAGACAAAGACTGTAATCACAAGTGCCCCACATTCCTTTTTTTCTTAGCTTTTATTGCTGGGCAGATGTCATAAGGTGTGTAACATACCTAAGTACTTTGAGTCCTAAGATTGGACTTCGGGCTCACTATCCCATGTCTGTTTAACAATTATTTTGAATCAGAATTTTACTATACCAATACCAACAATAATGGTAACAGTGATGATGCAGGATGTTTATTTTACAAACACTAGGCATTGACATTAAGTGCCAGCATCAAAGATTATCAACGGCATCAAAAATATTTTTTCAAAATGGCTCCATGTGGTCCATTTGCACTGTTGATCTCTCCAGATTGTTCGGAAATCTCAAACTGGGTTTTAGTCACATGGAGGTCCCAGTTTTGATTTTCTAACATTTATTTTCCGTTTCATTTTTATTACTTTTCTTTTTTCTCAGATACCCATTTGAAAAAACCTTCAACTTCCTTAGAGAGCTCAGAGTTCTTCCCAGTGCTCAGAGTTGTTAAGGTGTCACCAGGATAGAAAACCTCAGATTCTACCTCAACCCCATCTTAGCTCTTGCAAATCAGAGCAGGAGTTGTGTCCCCCATCAGATGAGAGCAGGTCTCACTAGGTTAAGCAGTTTGTAGCAAGGCATCCCAGACCTCTGGGCCAACCTGTTAAACCTCCCAGGGTCTTTGACACCTACCTCAGCTCTCCGTGGTGGGAGAGGTGCTGGGTCCTGCCCTCTGCAACACCACGTGCCACATTCAGCTGTCCAGCTAGGGGAAACTACCTAGCTGTGTCAGGTACAGGGCACTGGAAAAGGAATTAATATTGTGCAAGGACCCAAAGGTATATTTTCCATAGGCAGCTGTCTGTAGCCCTTAGAAAGCCACATGCACAGAGTCGTATCTTACAATGGCCACGTGCAGCTGTACTCTGCTGAGCCACGAACTAACACAGCTCTGCAGACCCTCCCTCAGTAACCACCTGGCCAGAAGGAGCATGGGGAGGTCTTTCAGCAGCTCCTGTCAGAACAGTCTTTCTTCACAGTTGTTTCTGAACTCCTGTTCATTTCTTTACTTTATTCATTTAAAGAAAGCCTCCAATATACAGGCAGTGTTTCAGGAACTGCTCTGATAGAGCTGTGTAGCATGAGACCATCACCAGCTTACTGCAGGTTTAATCCTTACACCAGCTGCACAGACAGTCTTCATCTATTTTCTTGCTGTATTGTGTTACAAATTAACATATCATTTGATGCCCTCTATTTCCTCTGCTTTTTATCTTCCTCTCATGTTGACTATCACAGATAATTTTCAAGCAGATCTGTCAGCTTGCTTTTCTCTAATAAGAATTCTAAATTTTCATTTACTAAATGTATTAATACTTCTGTATTCTCATGTCATTTTTGCTTTCTTCTCTAATAGTAAGAAAAGCTCTGAGATTGGTATCGTCTTCATATTTAATTACTGAGATTTCTATTCCCTGAAAAATCTTCCCTGGCATATCTGCAGTTGATGCAAACTATATTCACATTGAGTAGACATTATTATTAATGTACTAAGTGACCATATACTGTTTTAATAATAGTATTAATAATTATTATTCTGCTGCCTACACAAGTGTGAAGGTATACAGAAGAATGTATTCAGTTTTCCTAAGTCTTTAATATTGCCCCAAATCTATCTTCTTCTTTGTTTCTGAGAATTATTAACTTTGGCTGTTTTATGTTCATTTATTTGTCACTTTTAGCTCAACCAATAACACCTTTACTCAAATGCTCTAATAGCTACTTTTATCCAATCAGGTGGAGAATATGAAGTTTGATTTTAAAGAAATCAAGCTATTATTAAATATTTTGTTGGAAGGATCTTATTGCCACTGTTTACTTCCAGATAACATTGATTTTAAAATGATAATGAACACCTAATAATGCAGTAAAACATCAAACCAACCAATATGCTCACAGATTTATATGCCAAGATTTCTATTATCTCATTTTGAACGCTCAGCTATGTGAAACTGATCTGAATCTTTTTCAGCCACTTTGAAATATCACCATTCCTTTCTTCCTGCCAGGAAAGCAGCTGAATAAACTGCCAGGTAAACTCTCCAACCAAAGGGTACTTCCAGCATATCTGGCCATGTAACATATACTGCTTCATATTTTCATCAGGAGGCTCGCTTACTTTTCTTTCTTATGAAAACACAGAATGCACCCAGCACTGAGATCAGCAGAATATTAATTGCTTTCTGATCACTATAGAAGGCTACTGTACTTCATTGTTTCCTGGAGCTTGTCAGTTTTCAAATCAAGACTAATTTCAAGAGATAATGAACTACTACTTATCAAAAGGGCCCTGAATGGGTGTCTTTTGTTGGTGTCCAAGGCACCTTCAAAAGTGTATAAGGGTTCAGGGGTTTTGTGTCCCCTTTTGGGACATAATCCTCACAAACATTTTGGAGTAGAGGACATTTGACTACATACTTTGTCTTTGAGTGGGGTCAGCTGGCAGGGGGATCCTAGGGATACAGAAACCTCTGGAGAGTGGCTGTGTGTCTGTGGACAGCCTCCCCTCCTTCAGTTCTCCTGTGAGCTAGGAGCTGGTTTAGATCAGGGCTCCACTAGGGAAATGGCCACAGGGATACAAAACATCTGCAAGGCTTGAGATCAGTTGCACTAATAACTCTCCAGGCACTTATTTGAGGATAAAAATGTTAGAGTTTAAATGTGGTACAACTTCCATTCTGTGATCTACAGAACAAAAGCTAAATTGCACCTTCAAATGTTACAGGACGGCATCTATTTTTTCCTTCTAACGATTGATATTAAATTTATTTGGTGAGAATATAATTAAAGGCCAAGCTATGGCCCCTCTGGTATATTAGCTTATAAGTTCATATATATATAGCCTTATGTATTTAGATCTGTGTAAGAATTTCAGGGTAAAATGTTTCTCTGCTGACAGACACAGCACTAAAAAGAGGCAATATTTTGGATCCTCTCTTCAGCAAATGAAACCAACCCTTTTAAAGTTAACTGTGCTCACAGCTTTTCATTAGCAATTTATTACAATTAAAGAGCTAAGAGCAGAGAATCTCTCAAAGATTTCTCAAAATGCCCTGTAAAATTTGTGATGGGATAAACTGGGAATTCCACTTGGATTGAATATCTAGAGCAGTGGGAGGACAATTTCCAAGTATTTTTACTCTGGCATTTTTTGTGTGATTTACCCAGTATCCTCCTGAATTACAAAATAATATTTTTATTCTGCTGAGTTTAAGAGGAAGTCTGGAGAAAAGAAACCTAGGGGTGATCTTATCAGTGTGTACTGACACCTGTTGGGAGGGAATTAAGGGAGCTGGAATCGGCTCAGTAGTGCCCAGTGACATCTGTAGAGACACTCAAAACCCAACGAGGCACAGTCCTGGGCACCCTAATCCAGCTGACTCTGCTCAAGCAGGTGGGGATGGACTACACTATCTCAGGAGGTCCCTTCCAACCTGTACCACTTTGTGATTTTTTGAAACCAATATTTTGAATAAGCATCTTCTCCCAAGCAGCTTGTCCTTATTATGTTCTAAACACTGTGCAGGTGTTGAAGTAAACCCCAAAACCATGCAAGGAGGGTGTGGGAGATTTAGGTGATTTAGGGATTTTCTTTATCAGGTTTTTGAATCTTCATTTTTGGCAGCTTATGATAACATTTTTATATCTAAAATATTCTGTATTAGAGGGAACATTTTAATTAGCCCAATACCAATTTCTATATCTGCATCAGATTATCAGATACATCTTTGCTTTAATGCTTCTTTGATTTATGGCTTTTAACAATGAGTTTGTTTGATCTGCAAGCTCACATTTCATTATAGTTATAATGAAACCATGAATTATAATTTTTAAGATTATTCTACTGTTTTACTTCAAGATAGATTCCACAACTCTTTCTAATTTTATGACTAAGAGTTACTTATTCAATGAGAATTTTTTTTTGTAACTCCTGGTTATTAACATACAGCATATTTACTTTTCCTCTGGACTAGAGAGGTTTCATTTTTGAACCTCTAACTCTACAAAAAAACCCATTTCCTTAACCTTAAGCCTTAAAAGCTTCGTATAACTATCCATTTCCCAGTTGTCCTGTTAACTTGTTCAGCTGATGCTGATGGATGTGCTGTCCTAGGCCAGGCTGTTGTTTCTGTTGCAATGATCTCTCTCCATCTTTGCTACTGACAGCTGTAAAGTGCTTACATATTATAACTTACTATACTGCTAATACAATTACTAGTGTAACTTTAATGTTCCAAGATTTTGATTTATGTCTCCACATTGTGGTATCCTTGCCTCTCCTCATGACTGATATTTTTTGATCCTAAGTTAACAGATGTTCATTGAGAAATATATTCCTTTATTTGATTGTTTTAGTAAGCATCATTTTTCCCAGTGTATCTGGTGGTAATAGGATAAGCATGTACCAGAACTGGCCTTAGCCTGGCTGAAGTGTTATTAATCAGGCCCACATAAAATAACTGTTTTTAAAGACCAGTGATCTGAAGCTGCTTAGAGCCTTGAATCAGTCCCTCAAGGATAAGTTCTTGAGTTGTTGCTCCTTGGGGTCATATATTAGTGATGCTGATTTGATCTTTTTAACTCAGGTCCCAAGTGTCATCTATCTGTACAAGAAACTGTTATTTATGGGTTCAGGAATACCTTTAAATGACTTTGATCTTTTCCTCTTGGTATTGTCTTCAGAACTTTCCAGATTAGCTTAAAATGAATCTGGTAGCTTTAATGTCACGAAAATACAGATACTCAGCTTGTCTCCTGAAGAGCAATGTTTGGGTGCAGTGGCAGATAGCACTTCTTTTGAAGGGCTTTGCCCTGAGGCTGCTCTGTATTCTGAGTGCTAAGAGGATGTGTCTAAATGAAATCAATCTTTGACACTTGAACTTGGGTCTTGTGCTCCATTATGGCAGGAGTACTCTGCAGCACTCAGATTTTCCTTCTGTTTCTCTCTGACTCTGCAGCACGTTGCTCATTGTGCTGCCCTGCAACCCAGTGGGAGAATGTTATTTATCCACAGGAGGAGCCTGGGCAGCACGTCCCACTGTGGAGCACGCAGGAGGCTGAGTTCCCCAGTAGCAATCACACTTTGCCTGCAAAGAGCACTCTGTCCTCATTAGTGCAAAGGCTTTCAAGTGGTTCCAAAGGCTTCTGTGATTTGAGATAGAGATATCCTGACGCTTGATGATATTTTCCAGATTTGAATGCTACTTGCTGATACCACATAAGGAAATAATTGATTGGTGCATCTTTTAATAAATCAGATACATCAAATGCTCAATGTACTTATCTAATGGGAGATATCCAGAGTTTGTTTAAAGCTGATTACTGCAGGGAATGAAAAGAAACAATAAAAGAAACCCTCCTGGTAAACTTGATGCAATTTGGATTAAGTTTTGAATTAATAGTTTTCCAGGAATGCCTACAAGCAAACTGGCAGTTTGTCTGTAGTTGATTGATTGATGGGTTAACTGATAGTGACAGCATGAATTTTAATAGTCCAATGGCAGTTGCAGGTTGTATTTTTTTAAATTTATTTAGAAGTATTTTATATATATTCATATTGCATATTTTTAAAAGAGAATCAGCTGTAGCATAAATGTATCATGGTAGAGGGAAGAGGAGTTGGACTGTTAACAGTGGAGTATCAAACACACACAGAAACACACACCCTCCCCCTTCAAATGGGCTCTCTGCTATTAGAAGTAAAATTCAGATGCAGTTCTATAATACTTGCTCCATGCACACACAGAGCCTGAAATTACTTACCTAGAGATATGTCCAGGTAGGCAGACACTAAGGCTCAGCTGAACTCAACTCAATTTTCAAGGTAGTGTGAACACTTGGAGGTAAATGAGTTGTGTTGACTTCAATGGACAGGCACACTGCTAAAGCACCATGCCATACTTTGTAACCATGAAGTTTCAAATTGCTTTATCTTTCAGTGCACAATCATATCATTTTTCATTATATTTCTGTGCATTCCTTTCATGAGAATTATTACATTATCAAGCAGAGCAGAAAAATGAGACATAGGAGTTACAGTTTCCTGCAAAAGAAGTGCCAGATATAATAGTTTCCTCTTTATCATATTCCCTTTCTTAGGCAGCCTGCCAGTTATTGTCTTTGAATGAGCAAAGCTCTGGAACAGTTTCAGAATCTGAATACATCTTTTTCAAGCAACTTTGTTCATTTAAACTCTTTCTGAACATTTTCTATTGCATTAACAATAATGCACTTTCGGAGGTTCTTCTGAGCATCCCATTAGGCTGTGCCTAATAACTAGGTGTTTGGTGAATGATCTATTTTTCCCCATAGTCATAAGGCTACTAGTCCTTTCAGTATGATGCAAGACCTATATCACAGCTCTCCAGTGAAAAAAGTAACTTATAACTGACTTCTTCCTTCTCATTGGCTGTTTTAATCTCCTTGGTTTGGGGAGATAATTGCATCCACACACAACAGGCTACTTTTGCTCTACTGAAACATTTCTAGGAGGTGAGGTTCTCATTGCTAGCTCTCTTCATGGCCATACGTATTAGCTAAAGTAATGAATAAATTATCTGTGCTTCCTTAATAAGATCAGTTTTTCATTCATCTATTTATTGGGAGAAAATAAAGGCTCCAGAAAACGCAGTAAAGCATCCTGTCAGAGATTTAGATACCTGGTTGCAGCAAAGCACACGACGCACTAGCCAGGCTGTTTTTTGGATTGGTTAGACTGCAGATGACCAGCAAAATATTCCCAAACAGCTTCTAAAATCCTTGGCCTCCTCACTTTTTCTTTTCCCTGAGGCATCTGAGTCTGCTCTTTGTCCACACAAATCAGTTCTGAATACAGCAAACAGATTCGCTATGAGTGGAAAGCTTCCCAGACCTTCAGCAGCTGAAGCACTGATGTGAATGACAAGGGGAATGCATGGCTCTTCACACCAGGTGCAAAAGATTTCCTGGTAAAGCAGCTGTATCGATCCTTCTTCCCTTGATTGTGGAGCTCAAGAGATCTCTGCAGTTCCTGTGCTGATAGGCAGTCCAACAGGGAGAGGCTTGTGAGGAAAAAAAAAGTCTGTTTTTATGTTTTTTTCAGATGATTAACTAGCTTTAGCTGAATCTGGTAAAGCTGCATACACTCACAGCTGTTTAGTAACACTCCACTGTGGAGTCTGGAAGATCCCTTAAATGAGGCTAGTCTGAATCTGAAGTAGGTTTTCCAACCTGCATTATCAAATTCTTCTAAATTTTGGTTGGTCTATAGAGGAATTTCTAAAGTGAAAATGTCACTTACACAGAGTGTCTTGAATTGTGAAAATTGTTCTATGCATAAGAATTCTCCTTAAGAATGTATAAAGCAAAATTCAGGAGTAATTGAAGAAAGGTCTTTGCATAACAGCTTGCATGGAATCATCTATTCAAAAATGGGGTGTATTTTAATTTTCAGCAATTGCTAGAGATCATTTGGAGTAACAAGAAAATACTTAGTTCTTGTTTTGGAACATGAGAGATGTCACGTACAATGCTTTTTCTGAAAAAAATATTTGTTGGTGATTTGGATTTAAAAGAGAAGGACACTGAGAAAAGAAATGCTCAGTATTAGTAAGGAATTACTTATCAGGCAGATGTTCAGAACCAGTCAGGCAAAACCTGTTGCTTTGTGAATGCTTTTTATTGGGTCTTTTGACAAAGATAATTTCATTTTCTCTGCATCACCCCTTGATTTTGGAACCTTAGGCTGATACTTGCCTTCAAAGTATTCTTATGCTACCACTGAGTGACATAATCAAGCATTTCATAATTATTTTCTCTTAACATGTTTACAGGCTTCACTACCCTTGTTTTTATCCTTTTACTTGATGATTCTTAGCACAAAGAAGACTCAAGTGGCACAAAATATTTCCAGAAATTCAGGCTAAAAAGAACAACACTTCAGTTATTCTCGTCTGAATAGCAAAAAGCATAATTTTCTTCATATATCGACTTCATATGGAGCAAGACAACATACCTGGGCAGCGGGAGATGAGGCATCATTAGGAAATAATTTCCCAACAAGAAGCACAGATAAAAGACAGTTGCTCCTCTAAACATAATAATGCACACAGAGCAACTTAAACATTCATCTTTACTAAAATAGGTCAGGACTAACAATAGCACAGGACTGTGTTTTTAATCCTAAATACTTATTAGTATTTTGAAAAAGTATTGTAGAATGCATCCTAAGAGTGCATTGGACATGTTCAATTGACCAGCAGAATAATGTGCCTGTGATCACCACAGAAGAAAACACTCTTCAGTAATCTACCTGAAAGAAATTTTTTTGCCTTTGTGTAGCATTCACCTGAAAACTAGATCCATAAACGTGGGGACTATTCAATGTTGTTACATTTTTCTTTGGTGGTTGGTAGTTATTTGGCCATTTCTAGTCATTTCTAGCAGGTGCAGGCTGCCTCTATTAAGCAGAATTGCTAGTCAGCAAGATGCTGGGCTGCAGTCTCAGGAAAAGCAACGTCTCAATTCGTGACCTTGGCTGGTTACTCGATTGCCACCCACTCAGCATCAATCAGTCCCCCTGGAAAACTGACTGAATGAGAGTCTCACAGAAAATCACATTCTCTAAGCATTTAATTTTCATTGATAAGATTACAGTATTTTTAGTAAGTAGAAAAGGATTTAATTTCAGTTTTGCTGATAGTCCCTCTGCTTACACTCAGTGTTTTATTTTTATATATGTATAAATATATATAAGTGATGGCTCCTCTAGGAAGAGAGGAATTTTTCTCTAAGACCCAGGGTATGTCTATGCACATACCTAATTTTGCACTAATTTTAGTGGATCAGTAGACCAAAAGAGGATGTGCTGAACCCCCTAATCCCACACAACCCATAGCTCATGGATATTATCTGGTTAGATATAGTCTGTTCTCCTGGACTGAACATGGTTGTGAAACATGCAGCTTGAAGGTGTTTGAAGAGCCAGTCTTGGCTTCCTATGCCTGCGTGCACTTGTGGTTATGGTGCACATGATGCACCCCAGACAGGAAATTCCCACTGAGTTTCCACCAAAAGACCTCCAATTCCCACCCCCAGAACTGCTTTGTAAGTTCTGAGACATAGGAAATGAGGACTCCTATGAGTCCTTCCCTAGGAGCTCTCACTTGTTCCAAAGCAAAGCCCTAGTAGAGATGAAGCCACATCATCCGAGTGGGATGAAGTATCTGCCTTAGGTTTGAAAAGAACAGAGAGACACTTTGTTGGTTTATAAATATTGTGCCAATATTGTGTTTTGCAAACTCTGTAAATCTTGAAAGTGTGAGAGATGCCATGGTTAAGGAATATGCTAGCACTAAAAATGAGTGAAAGGTGAAAGGGAAAAATTAATCCAACCACTGAGAAAAATTTCACTGAATGCAATATTTTTTTTCTGAAATGCTGTCTGATTCTTGCATACAGACAGCTGCAAAGGAGAAATGCTGGGCTCCATGGGCAGGGAAAAGAGTCTGGTAAGAAACCTTTTCACAGGTAACTCCTACAGCCATGATTTTTTTCTTGTGAAAGCAGTGAAGCACATACATGGACCCTGCGGAAAGTTTATTAAAAGGAATCAATTATTTTCTGCTTTTTGAGATCTATTTAATTTATCTATTTATTCGATCTATTCATTAATGTTTACCACTGTTACCGTTCCTGCGTAAGACTGCCAGGACAGTCACTATAACAAACAATGTAATATAATCTTAATGAAAATTAGAGTTGTTACAGGAAAAGGAGATTGGAATTGAAGCTTCAGGGGCAGTTTTCTTCGTGTGTTTACAGAGCAGGATTGACTGCATACCTTATTTTTTTTCCTGAGTCTACTATGCTTAAGGAAAATTATATATATTTGCATTATAAATTACTATTCAGTGAGGTGAGACACTATAGCATTTTCTGGTGGTTCATATTAGTTTTTTCAGATACCAGAAGGAATGAAATACTTATTCCATTGCTAGTTTTCTTTCTTTTCATGGTTATTTCATAACAAAAAAAAAAAAAACCAAACTAAAAAAACCAAACACCAAATAAACAAACACCAAACAAACAAACTAAAATAGCCACATTCTTAAAGAGTAAAAAATGAGTAAAATTGGAAGCACTTTTATCCCTAAAAAATTATGAATTAATAACATGAGAATATAGCAAGACACTTCCATGGTATTAGACACTCAACACAATAATATTTACTTCCATTGCATTTAAGTATCTAGAATTTTAGATCACAAAATAAAGAATAAGACCAAGTTATACCGGTACCTAACTTCTAGGTCCTGTGCAGACATAGGAAAGAGAGTGACACTACCTGAATTTAATGGTGTTCATGGGGCTACTTGTAGGTATCAAAATTTAAATTTTCAACCAGGATAAATAATCAGATCTTATTGATTTCACAAACATCAGAGATAATCTCAAATTTGTCACTCTGAGTGAGTATCCCATTTTTTAAAGCATGAGCTTTCTCTTGCTCTAAAGAGTAGAGGTACTAATCCCTATTGATTACTGTTTTGTTGATGAATATCAGTTACATCTGAGGAGACTTTTTCATCAATCTTGAAGTTCCCCACTGGATTTAGACCATCTTTCTTTACTGTCAGTAGCCAAATATGATGCAGTGACCAGACAGCAATAGTTGCTCAGGTTTGTTGAGCATCCCAGCTGCAAAGCCACTGAGCCTAAGGCAAGGGATCGGGGCACCAGAGATAACTTTCCATTTGCAGCTGCTTTGCTATCCAGTTCCCCTGTCAAGGTATGTCGTGTCATTTGGAATTGCTGAGTCAAGGATTGTGCTTATTTGTGTGGAGGACAAGTCACCAAACTTGTAGTGTCTGTCAGCTATGGGTGGCTTGGCATGCCTGGGCATTTGGAGGTCAGGAGAGCCACCCAGAGCTGACCTCTCTAATACAGAAGACACATGGGTCAGTACTGTATTCTTCTTGCCATCCCTGCTTCCCAGTTGCAGATTACTATACTTGGCATAACACTACAATTAGTTTATTTGGGGTTTTACTTTGGTTACAATTTGGGGTTTTTACTTTGGTTACATTCAAGCCAATGAGAGTTTTCCTGATCTTAATCTAAGTAAGTGAATCAGTGAGAATGACTGTGCAGTGCAGGACCATAGCAACCTTCTTGACCAAGGAAGAGAGGTCTCAGTGGTGCTGCCAGGTAATTGCTGAATATTTGCATGGATCAGGCAATGTGGCCTCCTTACACTGAAGAGGGTAGATTTTAATAAGAGGATATGTCCCTGTACCTATGGAACAGCCCCTTGAAGCCCTCTGCCAAAGCTGCATCTGCATGTGTGTAAAATGGAGCAGGACCACAGCCACAGCCTTGGCTGACATCTGTGAGTCTGGGGAGGCTGAAGGGCAGCACACACGTGGGACCTTCACACTTTACTTCCAGGAGTAGCATGAGATCCCTGACTCCAGGCTTGGGGCAGAAGCACAAGGCCCACCTCTCCCACTTGCTGTGAGATGCAAAACTCTAAACAACCCCAGTCCAAGCCAAGCCAAGCCAAGCCAAGCCAAGCCAAGCCAAGCCAAGCCAAGCCAAGCCAGGCTCCAGCCTTCAGGTGCAGCTGGAGGCAGAAGGACCTGTGAGGAGGAATGAGGGACTGGTCATGCCAGGCTCACTCAGCCGTGCATGGAGCATGCCAGTGCCACCACACAGAGCGTGCTGCAGGCCTCTCAGGGGAGGGGCTGATAAAAGCCATCAGAGATGTCATGGCACAAGGACTACAGGATAGACAAAGCAGGGACAACCACTCCTGTCACGTGTCACACAAGCACGCTGGGCCTTCACCGAGCAGACTGGGGGTGTCAGGAGTGTAGACACACACAGAACACATCCCATGGTTTGTGAATGACAGGGCATCTCCCAAAGGCAGCACAGGGCCATTTTCCCATGTGTCATATTCACACAATGGTAACTAAAAACAGAACTGCACATCAAACTTATTATTTCTGCTTGTGCAGAAATTATTCGTTTTTCATAAAATAACCATTTCAGTCCAGAATTTGTGTCCCAGGCAAGATGGAGGCTGTTGAACTTGCATCTTTTCTTCTGTTACTCCTCTTCTATGCCAATGGATGGAGGACCAGGAACCCAAACTTTAGTGATCTGTTCCTGCCATAAGGGCAATACTTTAGCATCTCCTGCATGTGTGTTGGTACTGGCAGAATAGTCATCTGTGCTCTACATCTCAATACATGCAGAGACAGTAAGTGTTTCCTTTACGTAGTCTTGGTAGTTAATCCCTTTGTCTTTATATAACCTTGAGAGTATGTCAGATTCTCACTTTCTAAATTCTATATGGTTACTGCATTTTAGGAAAAGTCTATTTAGTGTTTATCCAGCTGTCAGCATCATCAACGTGTATATACTGTATAAGAAATACCAAGACACTTCTTCTTAAAAAGCATTTTAAATGTTCTGTTTACTGATAGTGTTTATATATGAAACAAAAGTAAAAAATATTGCCAGTATTGAAAGCAACAGGACATTTGCAGCTGGTTCCCCAGGAATATTCCAGAATGTAGAATCATGAAGCAGTATCTCATTTTAAAAAATGCCTCAAACTAGTTTGATGGAATAGTCTTATAATTGTTAGTGCAAACCCCCAAAAGATTTAGTAGACAGCTTTGATCTTTTCATTTCTTGATTCTAAAATATGATAATTTTTACTATTTTGTAATAAAAAAATGTTAACAAATTTTAGATAAACCAGCAAGTGAAAATGTTACAAGCTGATACATTGTAATTTTTCTATTAACACAAAGCAAAAGTGTGAAATGATAAATAAGGAACATATTTGGTGAAGTTGTACTGATCATAAGTACATATGGAAAGCTGCATCCAAAGAATTGACTTTTTAACACTTGAAAATGCAGAAGGTATAAATTACTAGTTCTTCACTGTATACAAAATGAGCCAACTACAAAAGATTTGTGTTACATGACTGACACTTTTTATACCCTTGAAAAGAATTTCAAAAATATCTCAATGACTTACATGAAGTCACTGGTAATTAACCTTCATCATTTCTTGCATACTTTTGAAAATACTTAAGGATTCGGGCTAGAATTTTTATGAGCTTAGAACTCATTCCTGGAGCTAGATTTTCTGAAGAGGTTAGGATTCAACCCCCACTGAAATGCTACAATAAACAGCCATATATCAAGGGTTCAAGAGGACAGCAAGGGAAGCTCTGCTAGAGCGTTCAAAGGTTATTTGAAACAGTGGCAAATATTTCTCAAACATTTTAATTAAAATAAAGCAAGGAAAAAGACATTTGTTGAGAAGGTCAAGATTAAAGATAATCTTGAAAGGTCCTCAAAACTAAATGAGCACTAGCTGCTTTACTTGTCAATACAATTAGTGATGTTGAATTTGGGGGCAAAGCAGGACCATAATGGGAATGGAAATTATCTCAACCTAAGTGGAAAAAAACCTCCAAGATACTAGCGAATATTGACCAAAGATTTGTTAGAGCTGCCTTATCAACTTGCAGATTCTGCAGTCAGGTTTTGCCTAACATTGTATTGCTCACCTTGTTTAACAAATGTTTACCTTGTGTAACAAAAAGGAAAACCCAGGACACTATTTGTTTCCTCTGACTTGTTTTGTTGCACTTAAAAAACACTAACTTTTTGTCTTTCACTGCAGATCTCAACATTATTATAAGGAATCATTCTGTGGATGAGTGTTACAGATGGTATGGTCACACATGGAGCAGCTGTTCTTCAAGTCCTTCTGGAATAAACATCTCACATGCTGCTAACCAAAATTAGAAGTACTGATTGTGTTAACCATGTAGCCCAGGGTTTCACACCCCTTGTCTGTAGAGGGATGTCCCAGATGTCTGGAGGGCACTAAAAGTACTGCCCATACTTAAGAAGAGAGACATACATTATCTGGGACACTGCAGGATAAACAGGTGGAGGATATTAAGGGGATAGGTTAAGAAGAGGTGGCAGTAGGTAGTTGTTGAAAGTCTGGAGCACAAGCCTGGTGAGGAGTGGTTGAGAGATCTTCTCCAGATTGTCTAGTCTGGAGAAAAGGAGGCTCAGGGGGGCCCTTACTGCTCTCTGCAACTGGCTTAAAGGAGGGTGTAGCCAGGTGGGGGTCAGCCTCTTCTGCCGGGTAACAAGTGACAGGATGAGAGGACATGGTGTCAAGCTGTGCCAGGGAAGTTTAGGTTGGACATCAGGAAGATTTTCTTCACAGAAAGGGTAAATAGGCATTGGAGTGGTGGAGTCACCATCCCTGGAGGTGCTTAAGGAAAGACTGAATATGACACTCAGTACCGTGGTCTCATTGACATGGTGGTGTTCGGCCACAGGTTGGACTTGTTGACCTCAGAGATCTTTTCCAACCTAATTGATTCTGTAATAAGGATCACAGGGAATGAACTAAGTACCCTTTACACAGATCTGTATTTATCATCTTTTAGTTACCATCTGTAACCTCATTTCAGTTACTTAGGAATCAGTTGCCCAGAAGCCAATAAAAGGAGACAGAAAGGGGAATGTTTAGAGTGCAATTCCATTCTGAACCCTTGCTGGAAGCACTTACATCTCTGTATGGACTACACAAGGAGCTCACTGCCCTAAGAAAACTCTTTGAAGAGAGGTAAGAGAAACCTGTGCTGTGAGTTAGAAGAAAATAAATGAAAATGATCATGAGGGGAGGTAACAATGTTTTTATTTGTGAAACAACAAAATACAACACTAGGCAGTATTAGCTGTGCAGGTAGTGAAGCATCATTCCTGTTGTAGAAATGCTGTAGAAAATGTTGTAGAAAATGCTCATGACATTTCATCTTTAATATGACACAAAGCATGCCACCAATGCTCAAGAAGAGTGATTTTGACTTGAAAAAGGTAAATAATAGCATCAGCCAGAGTGTGAAAGGCTTTGCTTGCTTGGTTTGACAAAATACAGGCTAATAAAATATATATCTACTAATAAATACGTGTTGGGTTAAATGCTAAGAGGAAGTAAAACTATTTATGCTAAAGAATAATATTTGAACAAGAACCACTGGGGATAATAAACTGAACACAAATATCTTTTAACTCTGAGCCTATTGAAATAAACCTACCCACTAAACAGTCTGGAACAACTTTCCAGAAAGAGGAACATGAACAAAATATTTTCACACGTTTAGAATTGAATTAAAGAACTTCATGAAGGGAGTTTGTGTATCCTGTTTGCCTGCAAGGGCAGAGAGCTGTCTACAATGACTAAGGAGATCATATCTTCGGTGCTAAGCTCTTCTGAATGTCAGTGAATGTGGGAATGAGGGTTGCTGGTTGCTGAAATATCTAGAAAATCTATTCCAGCTGAGTTGCTGAGCTGATTTTAAAAAGCACCCTGCAATTTAAAAATGAAAGCCTGTATGTATTTTGACATTGAACAAAGATCAGACAGAAATGGTAGTAAAAAACATAAAACCTCCTGCGTACAAAGCTCAGGATTTCTGTCCGGATTTGCCATTCTGAGGGCTGCTTCTCATTCAGGCTTGGGACCAGGAACAGTTTATCATGCCATTGCTGTAATGTCACTATCAGATGGCCAGCCTGTGACCTGCTGTTGCAGAAGGGCATATCAGGGTAAAACTTCAGAATCTTAGGTCTCTGGGAAATTAATCATATGATCTAGGCATAACAAAAAATCTTCATCATTATGGGCAGCACCTCTCTGCCTCCCATACCTATTGGCCCCCCCAAAAAATCCATGTGTCCTTCATAGCATATGGCTATCATTTGAAGAAATGAGATTCATTTGAGTTATTAGATAAAAAAATATTTTCCATGTTCAGAATAAAAATTGGTGTTGTGGTCTCTCTCTGGTGGCATTTTCTTTCTTTTGTTTTTTTTTTAATTCAAAAGCCAGGACAAGGTAGTGAACATGGGAATTAAGGGAGTTGGAAAGCTTGGGATAAACCATGGAGAATAAGTCTGTGTTAGAAGTAGAGAATGAACAGGTAAATGAGAGATGTAGTCAAAGTATTTAGGATATATAAAAATCCAGGAAAAGCTGATAGACAGTTGGGAATCTACAGAAGACACCATCATTAAAGACATGAATCATAGTGTTAATTGCACAGAAATCTGTGGGCTTTGTAGTGTTTTGCCTTTTAGACTATAAACTCTTCTGGGCAGAAATTTGTCTTTCAAGTGATGCAGTAAGATTTTCTCATCCAGAGTAATTGAATGTTTACAAAATGGGGAAAAATAGCAGAAAACTTCATACTTGCCAAATAAATAACACATTATTTTATTATGACTTCATGATCCACGAGATCTTTCAATACTATTAAGGGACATACCCTAATAACATGTTTCTTCTAAAATTGTGTTCTATGCATTTGACAGCTGATTTTATTCCAACATTGATTTCATCCAGTAACCAGATAGCATCAGAGAATGGAGAGCCTTTGTTGCATGAGTGAAAAATTTTAAAAGAGCAAACAAAGTATTCTCCTGAGGTTTATTTGAAATAAAAGAAAATAATTAACTGTAATATGTAAACTTCATAACTTTACAGCTAATGGGCATTGAGGACTTTATATTTTGTTGTTATTTCATTTTAGCAGTCAAAACAAGAATTCCTATACTTATCTGGCCTTATGAGAAAAATTTGTGCTCTGCATGTTGATGTTTTTCTGTACAAAATCCTGCCTAGGTCTGGTAGCTGAAGTGCTAAGCTAATCTCCCTTTTTCTGCAGAGATAATAACACACTAATAGAAACTCCTGACAAGTGATTTGTATTATCTAGCAATTAGCAACTGCCACTGTAATAGAATTGAAACATCAGCAAGGACAAAATGTGAAAAACGGTATTTCTTTTCTCCCTGGAACCATTGTTCTGTTGGAGTGTTGTGCTCCTGTGAAGCAAAACCTTTGCAGGGTTGTGTTAATGAAGACATTTTGAAACACACAAATGCATTCATTTTATCTTTCCTCATCAGCAGCTTCAGGTAGTTCAGGAACATGACTGAATTTCTCCAAATTCTGTGTTGTTTAAGAAATACTACAAAGAAGACCATAAATATAACTTTGTGGCATAGAAAGCACTCTTTAGTTGCAAATAACTCTTTGTTTTGCTCAGCATGGAAATACAGCTGCTTTCTCCCTTTTACAGGTATGTTATTTTAAATTAACCAGTACAAATCAAAGGAGGTATGAGCACAGCACAAGAACACAATTCAAATAATGCATGTCCCTCACAAGTTCATCTGGCTTCCCAGAGCCTTATTTTGTTTGTGCTGAAAGAAACATGACACCACCAGCAGGGACTTGATAAGAACAGAGACATCACGGGGAAAGCTTCTACTTTGGCCAGTCACCCAGAGAGGAGAAGCTGCTGCCTCCCAGCAGCTCTGCTGCTTTGGGAAGGGTGTGCAGCACCAGCTGCAAATGGCACACAGCAGTACCACTGCACCAGAGCACACCAAGCCCAGCAGGAACACTAGGTCAGCTCAATATAACGTGATTAAAGTCTTTTATCTCTTCTTTTTAAAATGCCCAATTGAATACATATGCCTTTTCCCAAATAACAGTACAGAATTTGGTCTCTATTGCATATGCCAGCAGATGGATCAGAACAAATGGGATCTTTCTCCCTCTGACTGCTTCGATAATGACAGGTCAGTTCAACTCCCTCCAAAAAGATCTGGCCTTCTGATCAAGAACAGGAAAAATCCTGTTAAGCTCTCAATGTGCTGTTATCCTGACCCCTCTGATTTACACATGCTTTTGCAAGCTCTGCCACTATTTATGTGTCTTAGATCTTACTTTAAATATTTTGTAGTACAGAATAGCCTTCTGCTGATCAGTGTATTTTAAATGGGCTGCAGCCCTTTGAAAGTCAAACAACATGCTTTCTCCTGCTTGGAAGGCCATCCAGCTGAAAAACCACAAAATCACCTCCTTATTCTCCAGCAAATCCTCCCTTTAGTGTAATGTTTACACAGTGAATGTGCCAGACATGAGTTAGACAGCCAATGCACTTTGACCCCTGCTAAGGTCTATGATGGTAAGCAAGAGAGCCTCAATGTTGCTGTACCATCTTTTTGATTGTACTCATCTGCTGCCTTTCCTTCTACTCTGTCATGGAAATCTGGGGGTGGAGAAAATATTTATTTTTTAAATTTGTGTATGCTGAGGGCCTGATATATGCAGGTGTCTGCTTGTGGATATGGATACTAAATGCTATAGAAATAAAAGTAGTAAGTGGGATAAAAAAAATACTCGATATCAAGCAAGTTTTTTTGAGGATTAATGAACAATTTCTATCCCAAATTGTAGTTTCACAAGCAGAAAAGGGAGCTCTGCTGTGAGGAGGGTAGATCCTCTGTTCTCTCACTACATAATCTGAAAGTATTATCTTCAGAGGCACAGGTTTTCTGATGCTTTCTGCGCTGCCCCGGTTGGGAGAAAACACAGAGGTAATTGTTAAAATAAAGCAGGGTTTGAGTCTCTCAAAGGATGGAGTTCATATGTATATAAATAACCCCAAGAAGAGGCATTCTATCAGGTTTCACTAACACTAGTTGGAACAAGCCTCTCCAAACAGAGCTTGTAAAAAAGAAAGATGGTGATAAGACCTATGTGCACTGAGACATCACTGGTCCTTGTGGGAGTACCTATAGAGAAATCTTCCAAGCAAATGGACACCAGGGAAAACAAATTAAGACTCTTCTCCTTTTCTTTTCTAAGCAGAGATATTAAAAAAGGAACCCCTGTGTTCTAGTTTATGAGAAAGATTTTCTAGTTACCAATAATTATTTAGTGCTGCCTGATTAATAGCAAAAATAGAGATAAATAATGTGATAGAAACCGATATGATATTAAAAACAACAGATTATAAGTAGGCCAAAAAATATAGGACTAAAGAGATCTTAAAACAATTGCATGTAATAGTTTGCAAACAGATATAAAAGAGAAAGAAATTCAACAGGTTTATTATGTTGGCTTTTTTATTTTAAAACCAGTAAAAATAATTATAACATATTTTACAGTCACTCCCTAATAATTTTAGTATCAGTAATTGTTCCCAGTGGTTGAAATTGTATGATGATAGGGATACTAAAAATTTGCTTTATTAATAAGCTACAAAAAGATAATTGGAAAGGCAACAAGAAAGCAGAACATGTTATGTACAATGGTATATTTGGAATTTAAATTGCTCAGAATTAACTGTGCCATAGACTACTCACTCATAAATAGAAAATAAATAGAAAATAAATTTGCTGAGAAGTGAAAAGCTTTTCTGGCTTGTGGATAACTAGGGGGAAATCTCAATATTCTTGAAATATTACTTATATGTATTATTTTTATATTAGAAAACTATCAAATTTGCAATCAAGAGGATTTGTAGAAGTGACCAAGGAGACAAAACTGTATTGCATATAGAAGTTCTTGGGGAAAAAAATGGAGAATCTGTTAATCAGAAAACACCTCATCTATGCTGGTGAACATAGATTATTTTGATGACTAAGTTGTTTCAAAGGCTGTTAATTCCCATATGACAACTACAAAAAGGGAAGAATTTTTGGGGGGACTACACTGTCACAGCAATAGCCATCAGCTCAGAAAGTCTCATATGTCCAAGTTTGTGGTGAGTAGACTGGAATTTAATGTAGGTGGGACAGAATGAGTGACATTAACATTGCCTGCCTTCAGATTACTAAAACATATACACACACTTACTTCTGAGCCACTTGCTTTCAGATCATTTAAAGCCATGAGGAAGAACTAAGGGCATTTAAATCACCCCAGATCAGCAATATCTCTTCTTTGACAGTGAAGAAGGACCTCTGTGGCCAGCTCGGCAGCAGCCATCTGCATTTTATCAGAGGAATCAGTCCCGCTCTGTGTCCCTTTTACTTTGTTTTAAAGCCATTTAAAACTCTGAGTCACATCTAAAACTTCAAGTCACATCCTTTGGCAAGTAAAATTTTTTCAGTTTTGAGAATGCAGCGTAGTGCTCCATAGCTCCTGGAATGAAACTTGTGCAGATGCTGATGTTAAGATTGCTGGATCTGCAACCTAAAGTCTGTCAGGTCAGACGGATTTCTGAATTTCTGTATTAGCAGAAATGAGTCCACCTGAGGGCTAGAAAGGATCTGAAGAAGGCAACTTCCCATTAGGAGAAAAGCTCTGCTCATTTTTGCAGCAGGAAACGATAGCACAGATATCTCCTGTTGTCTGAATTTCCTTACTAACAAAACTTCTGCCTTCCTACTAGATCACCAGTGAATAGAGCAGAGCCATTGGGATGAATCAACACCTTAGCTGCTGGTACAGGCAGCAACTGCATAACTTTCAAGCAGAAACGTGAAAACAAGCACCAAACTGTGACACCAAGTCAGAATTCCTTACTTAGGACTCTGGGGCTGCCCCACTCCACAATGAGGAATATGTGGTATGCCTAGGCATAGACATTTGTCTCTATATCCCATTTTAATGTTTCATTATTATATTTTTATTTGCTTTTTTATTGTATATATTAGTGTCTTATGAGTAGCATGACACACCTTTATCCTTGCTGTTTATAGATTTCAGTTGCCTGTTGTTTTTTTTTTTTTTGACAGAAATACTGAAGTAGTGCAAGACACTAAACAGTCCAGTGAAATAGAGGAGCTGATCTGTCACTGATCCAATTTCCAGGAGCTGGCAGCAGCCTGCTTACAGGTCTTGAGAAACCAGACTAATCATCAAGGCAAATGAATCCAAAAATAACTCCACAGGCCTTTTCCCCTCACTATATATACACAAAAAACTAAATATCAGGAAAAAAGTCACAAAGAAGGATCCTTTAGAAGAAGCATCTTGTTTAGCAAACAGATCACAATACATAAAACTGTCCTCTGCCACAGAGGAAACAGAGTTCCTCTCCTCTTGAGGTAATTTAACCTGCATTCACAGCTGCAGATGCATTTTCACAGAATAGATGGGGAAATTAACACATTTCCTAGAGCAACTCACATGTAACACCTCACTGTCTTATTTCCTTACTATAAATACAGGAAAACACACACTGCAACAGGTTATCACGTGAACACACTCTCATAGGTTTTTAAATTTTTAAACTGTAGAAAGATCCTAATTATCTGTTTCAAATTCCAGTCAGTGTCACGGAAAGAGCACTGAGTCACAGGGCAGAGGACTCTGACACCCAGGTCACTTTCCTCCACTCAAGAAAATTTATGTTGGCACAGGTTCTCCATCTCAGTAAGCCCAGAAAGAAACCAAGCAGAACAGGAGCAGTAGGAAGAAATCTCCCCTTGCAGAGGTAGAGATAATGTGTTTGCTTGCCATATTTTTTAAATCTTTCCATATCAGTGTGATAATATTATGTAGCAGAGATGAGCAATCCATGCTAAATATAATCAGTCCAATTTTCCCAGGTGGTTCTTCTTTCTTGGTCAAGTTCTCTGATTAATTTTAGCCCCTCTTTAGTTATCTTTGACAATTGCACTGATACTTTCTCTTTTCATTTTCTATTTAAAAAAAAATGCTTCTTCACTTTTGGATCCCATTGTGAGAACACAGGAAATGTGAGACATGGTGATAAAATAAGATGTTGTTCATTCACTTCAACATCAGAGTCTGAATATAGCAATGAGATCAAAACAGTGTAGTGTGGAATTAAAACTGGGAACAATTGATGACAATTCCAAGCCTTCTTTCTTCTTTCTTCTTTCCAGAGGAAGAAGATTTATATAGAGGCATTGATACCTTAAAATATTTCATTTTAAGAAATTTCACTCATAGAAGATTGTGATTATAAGATAGATAAAGCAGCTTTTTTTTTTTTTTGCCATTTAAACATATATGCAGTTTTTAACTTTACTTCTGATACTTGTAAATTTTTCTTTAGCTGCCAAGTTGTCTACTTGTAACGCAAAATAATTTTCAGGTCTTCAGCTTTTCTTGATCTTTACATGAAAGTGGTTTGATGACTGAGGTTTTGTGGTGGTTGCTGTTGCCTGTTGAACTGCCTGATAAACTTATTTAGAGACCCATCCTGCAATTAATAATGTATGAACAGACTGATGCATCCTTACAGAGCTCCACAGATGTCTGCAGCACTTCTTGATGCTTTATCATTCTACAGTGTTAGATCAAGACCTTGAAAGATTAAACTGCAGCCCAACCCATAGATAATGTGGACTACTTTAGAAACTGTATTTAAAACCTGAGAAGTGTTGAGGTTGGATCAGTTGCTGTATTTAATTGTTATTTGGAAGGCATAGTGTATTTGTTTTGATTTTGGGAGGGGGGGGAGTGGTTTGGTTTGGTTTGGGCAGGTTTGGGCAGGTTTGGTTTGGGCAGGTTTGGGCAGGTTTGGTTTGGGCAGGTTTGGGTGGGTTTGGTTTGGTCAGGTTTTGTTGTTGTTGTTGTTTCTGTTTTCCGTTTTTTACTTTAAACTTCAGAAGGAAAAAACAAGCATAATATGAATATCACCTTGAATATGACAAAGACTAAACTAGGGATATGGAATGCTAAATGTTTGTATATTCACAGGAATCTTCCAAAAATGGAAAAGCTGCTACCAGAGCATTGCAGTATTGCAAGAGGTAAGACTAAGAGATCCTTGAAGGTTACCAATGTTCCCTGGGTTTTGAAGTGGTGGAAAAAAGGGAACAGATTTTATTGTTTCACTGAAGTTATTAGTCATTACTACATTTGAAATCAGCAGCAAACTATTTTTTTTTTTTGCTTGCAAAATCAATACATCTTTGATTTGTGTCTATGCTGCAGATCTGGAAACTTTTTTGATTCTTATAAAGAGCTGTTAAAACTTTCTGTTTTCTTCTGTTTAAATAAGCCAGTAAGTTCGGACTCAAGTCTGTTGCAAAAGTTAGAACAGAAGATGACAGATTTTCTTTAGCAAGAGAAGAAAATTTAAAATCTATTATTAAAGAAATGTGAAGAGAAAGGAGATGAGATTATCACTTTTGTATTAGTATGTGTTTTATAATTAATTAGTCCTAATTGTTTACAAATATTTGATATTTCTGGCAATATTTTCCTTGTCCAACTGGTAGTCTTCTGTTTATTACTGAGCAACCCACTAGCTCTTTAAGAAACCACTTTCTCACTTCATGAAACTGTCATCTGCTAACTGTAAATATAAATTTACATTATATCTAGCTAAGATATTACAAGCTGGCAATATTGTCTGGAGACCATTTTCCCATGGAGACCATTGTCTGGAGAACACATTTACAATATCTCTAATCCTAGAGAAAGTAGAAATCACCTGAAGCGGAGAAAAAATATCATTTTTACTCTCTTTGGGTTTTGTTTGTCACACATGACTGAAGCCTCAAATACTGACTTCAGACTTGCTTCCTATGTTATCAAACCTGAAGATAAATAACAAGTATGAAGAGGTCTTTTAAGGGTGGTTCTCTTTTACTTGAATTTTGGTGATCGAGGTTGGTGGTCTCTCTGGAAAGTATCTGTTTCCAATGAGAACTTACCAGTTTGAAGCAGGACTTGAGATACACATTCAGAATTGCGTGATCTGGGTTGGGCAGTCAGATCAGTGAAAAACATTGTCTCATTTGCCATTGGAATCTGCTGGGGGGAAATCCAAACATTATGAAAAAATATTCAGAGTCGAATACTATCTGCTTAGCTTACTAAATCAGACAATTTCAAATATTTGAAAGCTCTATGTATTTGTATATATGTATGTATATAAATGTATTATTAAGTTTTTTTACTATTTATACATCTCTTAATATTATATAAGTTGCTCTGCTTTCAGTATGTGGTATTATCAATACCAGAAGGTGTTGTCTGATTGACAACTTAGCCACACTCTGCTTTGGATTGTAACTGTACTGAATTAGCATTATTTTCACAACCAGCTCTGTAGAAGTCAGTCCTGACTCACATTACATACTTCATATAACATCAAGCAATCTAAGTCACAACTTCCTGCAAAAAGAATTATCACTTTCTCCTTGAGAACGAGAACATGCAGTGTTTGATTTATCCTGTCTTTATCCATGCTCTATTTCTGAAGGAATAGCAAAAGCTATTTATTCTTCTAAAAGATATGTAAGCAGCATGATGACTCAAGTGTGGCTTCAACTCAAGAAAACCAGGGAGAAAGAGAGGTGACCCTCCAGGTTCAGGGAAATATGCTCTTCTCTTGTACTTGCATTCTACTGATCCATCAGCAGGCAACAATACCACGTCTTTGTGTGGACCCGAGACAGTGCAGCTGGTATCAATAAATGTACTTCTAACAGCAAACAGAGCAGGGGATTAGTATAGGTGAGAAAATATGTTTCATCTGCAGAAGCAGAGCCAGAGGCCCTTGGGAGATGATAAGGGGAGCACTATTTAAATTTTGAGGGATTCAAATAACTTCATATACCTCTCATAATAAACCTGCAGTTTCTCTTCTCTTCTATTCTGAGCAAGATTCCTGGGTTCACTGTTGGTCAGTAGGGCAGTAAAGGCTAATCCTTACATTCCAGCCATGACAGGAGCCTAAAATATGTAAAAAGGATTCCCACTGAAGCCTTTCTACTCTACAAAAAGAGTAGGACATCTATTTCAGGGTAGAATTGAAGGGTTAAAGAACTGGTTTCAGAACTCCATGCTCCTAAGCATAGCTACAGCTCGGAACGTAACTCTCTAGCTATGATTAATATAAACCTCACAGATGAATTGATAAAGAATCAGTAAAAACTGCAGTGAGAATAATTTAGCTATTTGAAAGCTTTGAAACAAGTTTCACTTCATCTTTGAAGTCTAAGGAAGCAAGACTGTGTGAAGTCCGACTCTTTAATTTAATTTTCCTTTTGTTCAATGAGTCATCTTTTCATAAGCCTTTACCATCATTCTGTGGCAAAAATAATGTATCAGACAGCAAAGTATGAGGTCAAAGATGGGCTTTGATGACATGTGAAATTTGAAAGCTGTCTTTAGTAATTACCGTATCCATTTGGATTAGCAGTTTATTATATAATGCATAATATTCCAGAAAAAAAAATACACTAGATAATTATTTAATTTATTCTATTTAGTGACAGCATATTTCACAGAACTTTTAGCAAATTTTTCAAGCACATTTGTAACTTTCAAGTTTAAATCTCACAGAACATTAATAGCTCTTGTGCTACTAAATTAGAGATACTTAGTTTGAATTCCTCAAAATTGCAAAACCCAGCTGGTTTTAGGTGACAAGAGATTCATTCAGGTATAGGGTATTTTGGTAATTTATCGTTGTGTAAAATACCCTTTCTAAATGCAAAGGTCTTTTCTGTTGAAGGCCAGCTAGGACTTATGCACCATGTTAAAATAGTCAAATTAGGATTCCTTTGTTAAAAGTGTGACTTTCACCCAGAAATATTTTAACATTTATTAGTTAGGATTTAGAAGTAATGCAAGCAGCATACAAAAATGCAGTAGGTCTAATCAAAAAGGAAAAAAACATCCCAATTACAATCTATTATTTCTCTACAATCACATACATTAGGTGGTCTACAGACATACAGCATGAAAGCAAAAAGCCAGTTCTGTCAGAAATGTGTTGGTAATTTGACAAATCAGACCACAAATGGGAGTAAAAGCAACTTCACTGGGATTATGGTAGAGGCAAGTTTGGTGGGGGGTGAACCTCTCATTAGCTAAAACAAAATCAACACTTAAACTTCTAAATAGACTCCTCTAAACAAGTTTTCTAAGTAGATCTGTCAAGGACGATTGTCTGGAACAAAAGTGTGCTGGGCTCAGCTCAGTGGCTCTGTCCCACCCCCTAACTCAGCCGTGGACTGACAAGGACTCTTCCCGTTTTTTCAGTCAGCTCCTCTGAGTATCCCTACTGGCAACACAATCTCCCATTCTAGTTTTTTATAATGATACTGTGAAATACTACTCCTTTGATGCTTGAGACTACAGCTCAGGCACTCAAACCACATTTTCTGTCATGCTCAGAGAAAAACCCACTATTTTTACAATTGTTTAATTCCACCGTAACATCACAATTACTTTTTCTCCAATTTCAGTCCCCGAGACCATTGTATCTAGAGCCTCCAGGAAACAGACCTGTTAGAAAGAATCAGTTTCTCTTTGAAGTGTAGCTACCATGCATATGTAGACACAATGTAGATTTTGCTCTTGAAGCTGGACTCAAAATGGAACCAAAGCTTTACAATTAAGTTAATTTTCTTTTCAGAGAGTATTTTCAGATAAAGGCTTTTTTTTTTTTCAATTAAAATTATACAGACTACAGTGAAGTCATTATGTACAATTACATTACACTGCACTAAGAAAAATAATCATTTTCATGAGAAAAGAAAAGCCACGACATTTTTCTGATGATCTTGCATACTGCAGACAAAGCCTTTGTATAAATCCACAGTCAGATAATCAGAAAATTATTGAATAAAATATTAATAAAACACAAAAACTAATTTGAGTATTTTAAGAAAATTGCTAATTAACAGTTTTACAGGACAATCTTGTTATTTGGAAATACTTGAGGCCTGAAGAACCTGACCAGCACGTATAGACAAGGTCAGCAAGAAAGAAGCAGTATTTTTTCTTGTCCAGTTCTTTGTACAGGCTTAGGAACTGTTCCACTGAGGGAAAGAGAATTGCTTAACAATAGTGCTAAAGAGATCTGGAGGCCCACCCTATCTGACCTTCTGGCAGGAGAACCACGACCCTGGTAGGTATCATCAACACAGACAGAAATCTTCCCCTAGTTCCCACCACCTCTGCTCCCATGACACTCAGAAACTACAACAGCCTCTATTTCTACTTATTTCTCTCCCATGGCCAAATTAGCACTTTGCACTCAAATATTTACATAATATTAAGATTACACAGAACAATTTCTGAAGGAAAAAAGCATTTATTTTTGGTTACCAACATTTCTGTTTTGTATTCTATCCACATAAAATCTTATTATAAACATAAAAGCTGTGACTGCTTTCCTTGTGGAATGTTGGCCATTTAATGGCAGTGACACCATTTTTAAAGAAGATCTACCTTACCCTCTTTTATCTGTTAGATAAAAGGGTCATATTTAAAGTCATAGAGTCAGATTCAATACTTTCTTACAACTGATGATAAACTACTCAGTTGTATCGGGTTGGCATGGCCAAGATTTAATAGCAGGGATGAGCTACAGAGGTGGTTTCTGTGAGAAGCTGCCAGAAGCTTCCCCCATGTCCAGCAGAGACAATCCCTGTCAGCTCCTAAGGTGAACACACTACTGGTCAAGGCTGGGCTGATTAGAAATGGTGGTAACACCTTTGAGACAACGTATTTTAGAAGAAGAAAATAAATACTGCACAAATGTAATTGCAACCAGAGAAGAGCAGGGTGAGAATATGTGAGAGGGAGAGCTCTGCAGAGCCCAAGGTTAGTGGAGAAGGAGGGGCAGGAGGCACTGGAGCTGAGGTTCCCCTGCAGCCCTTGGTGCAGACTGTGGTGAAGCAGCTGTGCCCCTGCAGCCCATGGAGATCCACAGGGATGTGGAAATCCACGCTGGAGCAGGTGGATGCCTGAGAGGAGACTGTGACCCCATGGGAGCCCCTGGGGAGAGGAGCCCAGGTGGGAGCAGCCTGTCCTTGAAGGACTGCACCCCAGGGAAAAGTGACCCACACTGCAGCAGTTTGAGGGGAACTGTTGCTCATGAGATGGGCTCACACTGGAGAAATTAATGGAGAACTGTCTCCCATGGGAGAGACCCCAGGGTGCAGCAAGGAAACAACTCCTCTCCCTGAGCAGCAGGAGAAACAACAGGTGAGGGACTGACAATAACCCCCATTCCCTGTCTCCTTAAGCCACTCAGGGAGGAGGTAGAGCTCAGGAAGGAGGGGGGAGTGGAGGGAAGGTGTTTTGAAGGTTTTATTTTACAACTCATTATACTGCTCTGAACAATAAATTCAATACTGAATTGAACAATCAATTCAATTAATGTTTCTAATTCGAGCCTGTTTTTCCCATGACAGTGTTTGGTGAGTGATCTCTCCCCATCCTATTCTTAATTCGCGAAACTTTTGTTATATTTTCTCCCCTCCCTTTCCAGCTGTGGACAAGAGTGGTAGAGAGGCTTTGGGGAGACCTGGCATCCAGCCAGTGTCAGGCCACTACAGCAGTTCGTAATTTCCTGTTACATATCCCTAGGACACTTAATAAATTGCTTGTTTGGACTTCTTCCAAAGGTCAGAAATCACTTCCTCCAAAATGGACATTCTAGATGTCTTTAAAATAACTTTTCACTCATTTTGCCCCTTCCCAGAATTGTATCTTTTGTTCCCTTCCAAAATCAAGATGACTTTCGATTCCATGGAAAATCTTGCAGGCATTCCAAGGATACTAGTAAGAGAATTAGAGCATATTTCTTAGCAAGAAGGTTAAATTTGAACTATCCAAGAAACTTCTGTATTACTATAATTAAATAGCCTATTTAATCCTACTTAGATGCAAATTAATAAAATAACAGCTTATTTGCAAGTAGTTTTCCTGAAAAATATACAGCAATTATTTTATATATGTGTCTATATACATATATATGTTATCTAAAAAGACCATGAATTTTTGAAGCGTTTTTTTCTGAACTCTCTGAGTTTTAATTGGAAAACTGTACACTTTATAAGCATGTATTTTGAAGTGTGAGGCACTTTCTTTGATTCCTTCTAAAAAACATTCAAATTTGAAGCATTGGTTAAAAAAAAAAATCAACAGAACAGTATTCTAAATAGTCAATGTATGACTGCAAAGCTTAGAAAGATACTATAAGCTAGCTTATATTTTTCTACACTGTTTACATCTGAACTCTTACAAGAATAATATGAAACTTCATTTATCACCATTTCAGAGGTGGTTTTCCACATATGAACTAAGCAGAAGGTTGAAGACCTGGTCATCACACTGGTTCCAAATGCTCTGAGTTCAGACAAAAGGGCACTGTCTACCGGGCCTTCAATATCATCCCATTTGGAAACAGAGGTTTTCCATGGCAGATACATACATTCCTAGGTTGTGTACCAATCAAGTGTGAGTCCACCTGTCAAAATCATAAGCCAAAGTCAAACAGCCACAGGTAGCTCAGAAACCACATGGAAAACATCATTATAATAATAAAAGAAAGGGTTCTCCAAGTTCATACATTCGTACTGGTGATTGTCTTTAATTGCTTTTCTCCTTTAACTAAACAAAAATTAATGCAGAACAAAGGTTATTTCTTTGATTAGAGACCAAACAAAATTCATCAGATTCCTTTATTCTGAGTTTCAGATTTGAACAAATTAACTTTCACCTTCTCTAATGCTAAGACAAGAAATTGTTATAATTTTTGGTTAAAGAAGAGAACAAAAGAAAAATATGAAAATAATTTCTTTTCCTTAGTCTGCACCACTGATTTCATTCAGAATTGTGGTTCTTAGCCCTCCTGTGAGGTACCTGCATGGTCGATGGGAGGACAATTAGACAATGCAGTCCAGTTCTGATGTGGGCAAAACTGACCATGGAGGTGTGCAAGGAGTAATACATCTATTCAGAAAACTGCTGCTTCTTGTACTTGCTTTGTATTTATGACTCTTCAGCAGCAGCCAAGCTCCATCACCGGGTTGTAAATTACTTTATTACAATATTAACAAAGGCACTAGCATGTGGCAAATCCAGACATTTGTTTTCATTGTATACTGTAATCAAATGAGAACTGCTTCCACACTTGAACAAAGCAGACAAGAATATTCTGAGACCTTGAACAACAATGTTAGGTGAGTTGTATAATGCAGGTAGCCAACAATTTAAAACTCTTTGACTACAGTGAGGATTTAGGGATGGTTATTATTTCATTGTCTCAAATTTTAAAGATTTAACATCTTATTCTAGAGTAAGATAATGGGACTGAAAACACTGAAAGGGAAAAAGCTATTTTAATCAATTACTTCTCCTCTGAGTATGTAATCCTCATTTGAAAGAAACTCGTAAGTGGAAAATAAATCCTTCAAAACAATTTTCATAGCTACTCTCCCTAGAATAATTTAGACTAAATACTTCATTATATTAATGCAAATTAGCTTTTATTATACAATGGATACCTTTAAATAAAACCTTGTCGTTTAAATAAATTCAGGAACTATCAGAACACTTTAGGAATGTATGAGTACCCTACACATAGGAAAGGGAAAATGAGCTTCACAAATCATTGGAACTGAGCAAAGATATTTACATAAGTGTAGTTTACATTTTGAATGTAAGTTGAGTGTAGGTATCAATGCAGATCACAGGGAAATGGCTATGGATCTTTCAAGATTTTCCTCAGTTCGTGCTTTAATGTGGATGTTTAATATTAAATACCAGGATAATTTTTAGTTTCTATTTGACCATTACAATATTCAAGGTCTGGTGTCACCTTAAATATATGTACAGTCCTGTTCTGAAGAGCTTACTACCAAAGAGGTCTTTTTAATCATGCATTTTAACCCTAAATGGAATGCATTTGAAATGTTGATTTTCATTCCAAGTGATTCGCATTTGTCTTCTGTTAAGGACTGATATCCATAAGAAACAAAATAACCTTCTATATCTCCCTTGAACCCCTCAGAAATTTTCTTCTTCTATTGCATATGGGGATAATATAAATTATTATAAGCTTAAAACCATTGCAATGAAAATGTTTAATTCCAACACCATATCTGTTTCCATAATTTATTACCCTTTTTTCAGTATTCCTGCTATATGATTTCATCTCAAGTCTTTCAAGAATTAGCCAAACTACAACGTAAGTACTAAGTATACTGTATTTTCTGTCTTCAAGAATAGACAGTTAACATTCTTTCAATACTTTACAAATAATTACAAGCATAACTGAACTTGAGAACCTATGTAATACAGTTCTACAAGAACAGACAAACAGGCAAAGGATTTTTTTTATTGTTGTTTTAAGAGAAAGGACTCCTCCTGAGAAGATGAAACAAGACAAATAAAAGGACCACAGTCCTGGACTTCAGAAGAGCAGTCTTTAATCTGTTTAGGGATTTGCTTGGAAGCATCCCATGTGAGACCATTCCAGAGGGATGAGAGGCCCTGGAGAGCTGATAGAGTTTCAAGGACCATGTCTTCCATGCTCAAAAATGGTCCATCCACATGCACAAAAAGTGGAACAAACTACAAACAACTGTAGCAGGAGCTACCTGATCTCTTTGAAGGTGTCCCTGCTCACAGCAGGGGCATTGGGCTAAATGGCCTTGAAAGGCCCCTTCCAACCCAAACTATTCTATGAGTCTATGATTCTGTGATTCTATGATTGCAAAGCCACTTGTGTCTTTGAATGGTGCTTAGAGGAGAGTCATGAGGTCTGCAAGAAAGGAAAACCCATTCCTATCTTTGAGAAAGGCAAGAAGGGCCTTTCTACAAACCCACCAGCTGCACCTCAAATCCCTAGAAAAGTGGTGGAATCAAATAGTCCTGGAAGCCAATTCCTAACATATTAAGGGCAAGATGACAGCATTCAAATATAGAATTCTATCATAAAACATACTGAACGTTTTTTACCTTGGCTTTAGCAAGCATTTTGTTGCTGTTTCCTGCAACATCCTCATGGATAATGAAGTGCAGGATAGGTAAGTAGACAATGGGGTAGACTGAAAACTGGGTCTACTGCCACTCTGAAAGCCTTGAGATCAGTGACATGAAATCCACCTGGATGCCAGCCACTAACAGAGTAGCCCAGGGGTCACTGTTGTGCCAAAGTTGTTTAACAACTTCATTAATGAGCTAGACAACAGGACAGAGTGCACCTCAAGGTGTAAAACTGGAAGAAAATGTCAATACACCAGATGGTTGCGCTGCTATGAGGGCCTGAGGGCCCTCAACAGGCAGGAGAAATGGGCCATTGATGTTTCCTTTCATCAAAGCTGACCACTGGTGAGGCCACCTCTGGAGTCTCCAGTACAAGAAAGACATGTCCATACTGGAATGAGTCCAGGGAACGACCATGAGGACAGTTGAAGGGATTTTTAGAGATTAAAGCATCTAACATACAAGTGACTGAGAAAGAATGCTTAACTTCTAGAAGAGAGTGTTCATTAAGAATCTTATCCATGTTTATAAGGACTTGATGGAGAGTAATAAAAAAGACAGAACCAGATTCTATTCAGTGGTGCACAGTGACAAGGCAAGGAGCAAAGGGCATAAATTAAATTCAACAAAGCCCATTCAGATATTTGAAGAAGCTTTTTTATTATTAAAGTCATCAAGTACTGGCACAGGTTGTCCAGAAAGGCTTTGGAGTCTATGTCCTTGGAGATACTAAAAACCTGACTGGAGATGGCCGTGCTCTAGCTGACCCTTGTTGGACTATTCTCCAGAGGTCCCTTGCAACCTCAGCTTTCTGTGACTTCGTAATACTTACAAACACTGAGTCTCCCATCAAAAGCAATCACAAGTGTGAAAGAAAGCCAAACTACATGGTGTATCTGAATATTTCACGGACTAAAGCAAAGGGGTGAGTATTCTGCTTTGTGAAAAGTAATGAAGTTCATCAGAAGTAAACTTGCAGACAAAAGTTCTTAGAGACGATTTGTTCTATTCTTCTCAGTCTTGTTCTATCATTAAAAGGCAACAAAGCTGCCTGTTCAGATTTAAAATGTGATGTTCCTTTTGAAGGCTATTCAAGAGCAACAGCTGGCAAAGATGGTTTAAGGCCCAGTGAACATCAGACAACATATATCGCAGCTGTGAACCCTGAAAGACTATTGATCCAGTAGCCTCTTCTAATTGTTAATGGAGGTACAGATATCCTAACTGACATGACACTAAAACTAATAGCTCCAGGCACCTGTAGAATTCTCACAGATTTCCACTTTAACTGTAGACTCTAAAATTTTATCACAAGCATGGGAGAAAACCAAATCTGTCTTAAAAGTACTTAAAAACAGAAAGTGGCACTTGATTAACATACATATTGTTATTTGTGGGACTTGCAGGTGCCTTTGAGAACCTAGAGAGTGCTCTTCTTCAATAATACTTTACATTTCTCAGTAATACTTTACAACCATAGACAATATTGGGGATATTTACGGATTAAAGAAAAATCAATTAGAAACTCAGTCCTTGGTTGTCCAGATTTTCCCCCAAGGTCTTCATGCTACAATGGTTACTATGAGGATTAAAGATCAAGATTTCAAACTAATTTGTTTGGGTAGTTTTTTTGATAGAAGATTGATGAAAACCACTAAAATCTGGAGAGCTAATATATTGGGTCAACATTGTAAAGTACCTAAGTTAATTGGAATACTAAGCCACAATTTTCTCAAAAGCGATTTAAGGCCAGATTTGCAAAGACACTTAGATAAGGACCGAGGCAGCCATAAGCAATTCATACATCAAATAATAATATAGTATTAAATCCTCATTTATAAATATTTTAGGTAATTATACAACTATTAAAATACGCTCTTCAGACATTATGAAACAAAGGTTTGGATGTGATATCCAGGCATATGCAAGGGATTCAAAAGTCTTAACTCCAACAGCAGTCTCCAGGACTATGATTTTAAATCTTTAAGTCACCTTGTAAAAATGGGACAGGCTTCAAAGTTACTTACACACTTTTGAAAAGGCCACCCTTTTAGAAAATGAGTTAACATTTACCCAGCCTGGTCACAGTAGCTTGAAGAACATTAGATTTCAGAACCACAAGGATTGTAGGATCTTACTTTCAAAACCTATTTAGATATAAAAATTAGTGATTATTTGTAGGGCTCATTTCAAACACTAATTATGCAATTTAAAAGCGATGCTAAAAAATATTAAAACACTAAGTCTGCAAAATTACCATGCAGAGATTAGAAAATGTTAGACTTAAGATTTGCCTGTGTCACTTTACATTTGTTTTCAGGTGCTTGGGTGCCTTATTTAACTCTATGGCCATAAAATACATTTCTCTGAGGATCTACTTCATTCAGCAAAAGACAGTGCCCACAAAATTAATCAAAGCTTACTTAATGTGCCTATAACATAATTGCTTGCAAATTTATATGCAAATGGCCAGTTGTGCATCTAAGTGGCTACTTGTATATGTCATTATCTGATTTGCATGCATAATCACTGTAAAAGATTTAAAATGAGACCATAGTGTTTGCTGCTGAAAAATATGACTTAATTCATGTATTAGTCATGCCTATTAATCAATCATTTACTTACAATATGTTTACATTAATCAGCTGCTCTTTGCATAACTTACATTGCCTCCTTTCCTACAAGATTTATCCTGTTCCTTTTACCTAATCACTGTGTCTGTCATTCAGGAGGCAGAGACTGCATAGCAAGCTGCCAAATAGCAAGCTGCCTGTCTTACAGCTGCAATCTGTGATCTATGGACTCTTTACTCAGTTACCCCATATAAACAGAACAATCTTAAACTAGGACAGATCTATGCATCAGGATTAGGTAATATCCCCTTTTTCAAGTAATACGAGTTTCTTTTTCACCCACTGACAACGAAAATTTTAAAAACTCTGTATCAGTTCTGAATTTTTACCCCTAACTGGCCCTTCCCTAAAGATAAAAAGAATGAAAA
>VZTN01027547.1:0-10305 GCA_013400515.1 Erpornis zantholeuca | reverse complement strand
CAGAAACCAGTTATTTCACCAATACTTGAATTTAAATTAAAGTCTTTGCATGCCTGCTCTTTCATTTCAACCCACCAGCAAAAACTTTGTTCTGGTAGCACACACATGACTCCATTCTGAGAAAATTAAAATATTGAATGACCATGACTTAGTCATTCTTCAGACCTAATAATTAAGGACAATTCTTCAATAAATCATGACTAAACGTGCTGGTAGCCTTGTTATAGCCAATTCTCCCATCTCCGTATTTAGTAATAACCAAGATGAGAACACACAAAAAAATTACTGAGCAAGTTAAAGACTCAGGAATCTCAGGCCAACACAGAGACAACCTAAAGTGAAAAACCCCTTGATCCAAGCCTGCCAACAACATTCATAAACTAAAAAAATTTACTTAAAATGGAAACTAAATAAATATATNACAAACAAAATACTTGGATACTAGCATTTGCATTTTGATATTTTAAACCCCACACTATTAATCAGACACCTAATACAAATGCATATTTTTCACTACTCTTGCATGCTCAACTAACTACATCTGTATGAAGTGAAGGTAAAATCTTTGCATTTTTGCAAAGCACAAAGATTTCATTTTTGCACTGATCTCTGTATGTGTGTAGATGCATTCCTACACACATAGACAGACTAATATTCTGCATTGCATTCAAAATATAAATTACAAAGTGCGCAGCATGGAGGAAAAGGCTTGATAAAAGCCATGTCCACAACAAACAGATTGTGAAATGCTACATTTATTTCCTAATGTCTTATACATAATTTGCACCAGCATTGCACTGTGTAAACATACTGGATTATTATGGCCTATCTCACAAGTGACTATATTTCTCAGACTTACTAAAAATAACCTAGTAAATGGAAATGAGTTGCCAGACAAATGCTATTTTAGTGAGAGTTCTTGGAAGAAAGCAATACAGAGTTACTGTTTCTGCACTTAATGCTGAATTTACTGTCCCATTGCAACTGCTTGGCCAGGAGGAATATAATTTTTCTTGCATTTTCTAATCCATTGTAACTTATATATCTGGTTGAAGGCTGTAGAGACTGAAAATATGTTTCATATCAAAGTCTTAAAAAAAAAAAAATCAAGCCATGTGTGTTAAGAGACAAAAACCATGGGCTTCCAGTTTCATTAAGCTACTTGTTTAGTATTTCCCCTTAGCATGGTCTAGCCCTATGTATCCCTCAGGAAGGTCCCTTTTCTCCTCTAAGGGGGGATTTACTGACAAGCCTTGACTGTTGCTGGCCTGGTTGGTGTACTGAAGTCAGACACTATTAGTGCAGAACATCACAGCAACCCAAAGCACAGTTCTTCAGTGCTGGACATCACCAGAGATGAATAGCAGCTGAGGGCTAGTATGAGGCATCGCTTTGAATCCAGTTCAAAGGCTTTTTATAGTCATACTTTTATTATCTGTCCTCCCAAATCACTGAGTCTATTTGAGTTCAGGAAAACCTCAGTTTACACTTCCAAGGGTCCAACAAAACAGATATTTCAGATGCTGGAAAATCCAACTCTGCCTTCATTGTTCCTCTGCACTGAGCCTTGAACCAGTAAGAAAGCAAGGCTCAAGGTTGTTTGCAAAGACTTTTGTTTCTTTTCATAAAAG
Organism: Erpornis zantholeuca; assembly: GCA_013400515.1. Classification (NCBI taxonomy): domain Eukaryota; kingdom Metazoa; phylum Chordata; class Aves; order Passeriformes; family Timaliidae; genus Erpornis; species Erpornis zantholeuca. The sequence goes on along the minus strand of VZTN01027547.1, from coordinate 8,674 downwards.
CAAGAACATTAATGTTTAGAGTGGCACTGTCATCTAACTGCAGCTTGAGCTTCCCAGAGAATCAGTTTTACTTCTGTAATGTTTCTTCTCATTAAAAAACAAACAAAGCTCTGCTAGAAATAAATGGAAGGCATATCTTACTTTGAATGGACTTTTAGTTGCGTGTAAGTTCCTGTAAAATATAAGGAGGTAGGAATGAAAAATAGACCATATAATTGCTTCCACATGAAATATTTGCAGGCGTTTCTCTCCTATAAGAAGGTTCCTCTTTCATAAATGCAAACTGTATTACATACCTTAAAATAAGTGATAACATTTCTGCACTAGCCCAATATAAATGACTGATGTCATATTTTCTATTGCAACAAACCAACACTTATTAACTAGAATGAAATAAAAACCTCAGATCTCATTACTGATTTCAGTGGCATTAACAAAACCAAATACAGTTATTGTACAACATTAAGACTGTATTTAGAGCAAATTGCTAATAAAACAAGTTAATACTATCAAATAAAGCACTTAGAGAAAAATATATCCTCCTCTTACTTTCCATAAGCTCTTTTGTACTTTGATTTTCCCTTGGTATCACTAGAAATAAAATGGTTTTCTTCAAGCAGACTATCCATTTTGCTAATTTCCATCTCTAAGAACTAGACATAAGTAAATCCTTTGAAGAGACATTATAGTCTTGTTAGTAAAGTAAGATCTTTTTGATCTTTAAAGCAACATGTTCACCCACATGGAATTCGTGGGTATTATATCATGTTACTAAACTCTTATACTTAAATGGACTTCACATTATCCATTACTAGCTTTACCAATACTGACTCTACAATTAAAGCAGAGGGAAGGATTCTATCTTAGTCCATCTTCATGAGGTTGCCACTATCTTAAAAATATTTAAAAAGTGTTCTATCTTTCCATGCTATACTTGTAAATTCTGTCTGTTTATAAAAACAAAAAAAGTGGTTATAAATGTATTTTTCTAGGGTTGTGAACAGCTGCATAGACATGAAATGTTACTTTTTCTATTCACCCTATGTGACTAAGTATTTTTATGTCTTGTGGAGAAGGGAGTAGATGTAAAGATAGGAAAAGATCTTCAAGAAGTTTCAGGGGAAATTCAGGAAAAAAAGCACAAAATGGGGGTTGTATTTTGTTTGTTTATTTTTTTTAAATTTAAATTAGACAGTGAGAATAATGCAATTTTGAATGTGTTTGAGTGAACATGCAGGCCCCAAAGTTTGCAAACACGCTGCTTAGAGATTATACCTTTGCTTAGAAGATTTCAGAAAGATTTAGAATTTAGAAGATTTCTCTTGGCAAAGTTCTAATAGCACCTTGGCACAACCTTCGCACAGATAAACTCAAATTTGTGCAGGATGGAAACAAGATATGAATCATGAAATTTAATTTTCTAAAATTTAGAAAACACATGATGGTCCATTGTAATTCAAGCTCTTATTCTGACATGTCAAGATTCTCAGGACAAAGACCTTTTACTTCATTATACCTACTGCAGTGGGGTCTCAGGCAACAACAGAGTACAGGCACAGCAGATGCCAGCACCATATTATTAATGGTACACCTTTATCCTGTGAATTCCCAGTTTGTTCAAGTCCTGCAGAGGACATGACTACCAAACATTCAATCAATCCATCATACAAGCCAAAAATTTATATCTGGTCCTTAGAATGGATATAAACCTTCAATTTGTGACCTTTACCATGAAAAATTCAGGATCACATTAAGCTGGCTTTCTCTTCAAGATTTGTCCAGTGTATGAAGCAGTCCAGCGTAGGAGGCAATAGCAGCGTTATTTAAGCTTCTACATGCTTGCTTCTTTCTTTCCCTTGTCTAGCCTGTGTTCAATGCCACAGGTCTTACTCATGTTCTGAAATCCCTATTTCAAAAAGTCAACCTCTGTGAGGATAACCATAGGCTCATCAAGGAGAACTTGTCAGGAATTTGACATGTCCCATCTATGCCAGAAAAGGACTGTAGTCTGTTGTAACTGTGACTGTGGGAAAGTCTAAGACACCCATGGGAGAGCTAACCTTTCATTTTATTCTGCCACAAATTATTTCCTTCTGTGCCTTTTTTTTTTTTTCTTAAGAATAATGTATACCACAGGATGTCTAGTCCTATTCCCAGTGATCATTCCCAGATGAACTCAAAATTAGACATATATGTGTACACTTTTCCATAACTGGGATTTAAAAGCCCTAGTGGTTTGGAAACAATTTTGAAAGCAATGAATACTGCATCAAACTTGAAACACACGGGTACCTCTTGAGCTTTTCTCCTTCTGAATGCTGTAACAACTGTTCTCAGAATAGAGAGCTCTACCTCTCTACCAGAAAAGGCCCTGTTTCACACTAACAACCTGAGCAAGCAGATTGGGAAGTTATTATTTCTATTTTCTATCTGCTGCTTCCTAATTTAAGCAAACACCACAGCACAGAAAGCTTATTCTTTGTACGTTAACCAGTTAAGGAACCAGTATAACCAAACTGTGAGCAGTTTCTAATGGTGCTTTTCATATGTAACTGAGGTCATATATATGGAAAACAATAGAGGAAAACACAAAACAACTTACTGAAAATCCTTGCTGACACTTAAGTTCAAAAGAGATGGACAAAAATTCTGACAAAATTAACTTCTCTCAACCACACAAGTGTCCATCGTTGTTCAATTCAAGCGCCTCTAATCTACTGTGTGTGGTGTCTGCACTCCTCAAGAGTGCAGAGAACTCAACCCTCATCCTGCTAGGGTAACCCTGCCAGTACCTATCCCACTTCCTGTGGTCATGAAGATACACTTAACATTTATGTCTCCAGGCTAATCTACATCAGCAAACCTTTTCACTGGATACAGTTCTGGTAGGTCAGCTGGGTTTCATGACATCGTGCACCAGTTGCTTCTTTCCTCTCATGTTTAAAAGATCTTTCCATGCCCTGAGTTTCTTCAAAAGAAATCTAGATACCCTGTCATTCACCTTAGTAAGGAAAAAGGTTATTGAACTTCATGGATTTTGTCCCTGAGTTACTGCAGCAAAACTCAGAATTCAGAAACTGACAACCAATGAACCAAAAAAATCAAAGTCTGAGATCACATCTCTCACTTCAGGGTGTGGGGAAGCATCATATCTGCAAATACGTGTGTACCATCTGATGTGGAGTCTTCAACAGCAAGGGTAGCAGATGCTTTCATACATATCTATGAAATACACAATATGGTATTGTTGGCTTGAAGGCCAAACGGACCCCTGAGTGTGCCTGCACAGATGCTGCAGTACCAGCTAAAGCAGGCCAGGCATGCCTGCTGCTTGCCCATCCCACTCTGACAGCTGCCTCAGGCACCAGGCGTCCTGGTGCATAGAGAGGTGTGCAGCACACCCCAGCACGACATCCAGCCAGGACAGTTGTAAACCTGGGTGCCTCAAGGCCTCTTCCAAAGATGGCATACCCAGAACTAATGACACAGAAGGTTTGTTCTTGTTCTGTATTCTTAGTTAATTTTTATGATCTCTCTAAACTTCCAGTTCACCTCTTAGGGGTCACTGAATAACTTGTTCTTTAGCCAAGTAAAAGTGCTTGTGGTACACTCCTGCATTTTTCTCTTCTGCCCTTGTGAAATATCCTGCAGAGACAAGAATATTTTTTTCTTGGATCAAGATGGATTTTTTTCCTGAAAGCCCACAAGGTGTGTAATCAAAGCTGGCACTGGAGCATCCTAATTATGAAACCCAGCAAGGAACTTTCACACATATTTTGTGGACTTCAGATTTCTTGTTCACAGAATATTTTTGTTGAGAAAGAAGAGATCATGAGAAAAGTCCAGGAGATAGAACCCAGACTGACAGTAAATAATTTTTCTCTTCTGCCTTTAATACCATGGTCAAATTAAGAAAAAATGATCCTGTATTTGTAATGCAGAGAGAAAACATCTTGAACTCCTCAGATGTAGAACTCACATGGGGTGGGGGTAGGGGTGGACAATGAACGTGGAAGGGAGGGCTTATGTTTTTGTATTGGTTTATTCAGGAAAAGCATGCATCTTCATAAAATCATAGAATGCTTTAGGTTGGAAGGGACTTTTAAATATCGTCTCATTCCACTCTCACCACCACCCTCCATGGACTTCTGGATATCTTTCACCAGACCAGGCTGCTCAAATGGTGTTGGTCATCTCCAGCAATGGGGTATCCACAACATCTCTGGCCAATTTTCTCCAGTGCCTCACCACTCTCCCTGAGTAAAAAGTTTTCCCCTAACATCTAATCTAAATTTACTCTGTTTAATTTAAAACAGTTCCCCCTTGTCCTATCACTATATGCACTCTTGCCTTTGCTACAAGCCCTCTCTAGGTACTGGAAGGCTCCTGTAAGGGCTCCCTCCAGCCTTCTCCAGGCTGAACAATGCCAGCTCTCTCACAGGTGAGGTTCTCCAGGCCCCTTGATCATCTCCATGGCCTCCTCTGGAATTACTCCAACACATCCTTCTCATGTTGCAGGCCCCAGAGCTGGACACAGTACTCCACATGGGATCTTGCCAGCATGGAGAAGAGGAGGAGAATCCCTTTCCTAAACCTGCTGGCCAGGGTTCTTATGGTGAACACAGGAAAAAATTGGCTTTCTGGGCTGCAAGCATACATTGCTGGGTCATGTTGAACTTATCAACCAACACTCTTAAGTCCTTCTACTAAGGGATGCCCTCAAATCCGTGCCTGTATTTATGCTTGGAATTTTCCTAACCCAGGTGCAGGATCCTTNATCTCCATGGCCTCCTCTGGAATTACTCCAACACATCCTTCTCATGTTGCAGGCCCCAGAGCTGGACACAGTACTCCACATGGGATCTTGCCAGCATGGAGAAGAGGAGGAGAATCACTTTCCTAAACCTGCTGGCCAGGGTTCTTATGGTGAACACAGGAAAAAATTGGCTTTCTGGGCTGCAAGCATACATTGCTGGGTCATGTTGAACTTATCAACCAACACTCTTAAGTCCTTCTACTAAGGGATGCCCTCAAATCCGTGCCTGTATTTATGCTTGGAATTTTCCTAACCCAGGTGCAGGATCCTTGCACTCAGCCTTGTTGAACCTCATCATGTTGCCACAGCCCCCCTAAAATCCCTTTGGATGGCATCCCTTCCCTCAATACTGTCAACTGCAGGTGTCACCTGCAAACTTGCTGAGGCTACTCTGATCCCACTCTCTGTGTCACGGACAAAGATGTAAACAGCCCCAATCACAACACTGAGCCCCAAGGAACAGTGCCTGCCCCTGATCTCCACCCGGACATCAGAGTCCTTGAAACAGAGCTAGAGAAAAATAGCAGGTCTGAACCACTATCAGTGCTAGCTGCTCTCTGCTGAGCTGAACTGACCATTTTCAGATCCTTTCAATCTGTGGTGAAAAGATCATTACCATGCTAGTCCCAGGAAGTCAGTCCTCCTGCAAGTAAGCTCCTTTGTTATGAATATGGAACAGATGGAACCAAATCTATCTGCTCCATAGGAACAAAAACACTTACAACCTAGCTCTCTCTATTAAAGACTCTACTTAGCTCCTTTATAGTACTGGCTTTCTGTGCACTGCTGTGAGGTTTTGACTTTAGAGAAAAAGGCACTTCATAAAAGCAATAGTTCTTAGTCCTAAACCAAAAGCAGCCTAAGAACAGTAGAAGATGAATGCTGTGTTTAACCCTCATGGCTCCTTGGAGATATGCAAATATTCAATTACTATTTTTTAAAGCTACAAAAAGGATTTTTCTGAGGAGCAAAGCCTCTTCGTATCTTGCAAAGATTGTGCATCAGTGGCAGTGAAGTATATAGACAGTAAAAGGCTACTTACTCTAATAAAGAGTTATGTTATTATCTAAGAGTTATAATTATTATCTAATAAAGTCTCTATGTTATTGCAAGAAAGAACATGGATTCTTTTTGTAGATATGTGGATCAAGATGACACTTCTGAAAATAAATATGTAGCACTTTTTCAAAAATTGACCTTTTTTGGTAGGAGACATAAGACCCTGAAATTAGGTCCCTATGAATACAAGAAAAGATTTAATGTGTCAATTTATCTCCAAATATTGCATCACATAGGACCCTAAGACTTTAAAAGTATATCAATATTACAACTAACTTTGCAAACTGAAAATATGCACAAATGGTAGGTGAAATTGATGGATTTACTTAACGGCTCTGCTCATTAAGCAAGTACATATAAAGGATCTGTCACTTCTCTTACCACCAGAACAATAAAAAAGCTTATTCATAACCACACATATGCTTGGATATTGTTTACATCAACTTCTTATAAAAACTCATGCAACACAAGTCAGAGGCTTACTTTACTCACAGGTTAATATGTTAATACTTTTACCATTTGGCTGCATTTTCAGAATAATTGAAGTAAGGATTTCTGTGGCAGAATGCTTTGATTCTGACTAAATCAAGTCTTCAAGCAAATCTCCCCCCTGCCAGCAAAGACACAGCTTGCCTGAAGTCATAACCTTTATTGGCGGAAGGGAACTGGCCTTGAAACAGATCATGAAGCAGATGTTTTATGCCAAATCAGAGTCTAGGGATACACAGACTACCGCAAATAAAACTCTTCTCCTGTCTGTTCAGTCATTTCAATTCCCTGCAGCATGAAATATGAAGTTGCCAACAAGCAGCCAGTGCACTATGCAGCACAGCAGGGAGAGCAAGTGCCACAGATGCACCAAGGGCTGGAAAACTCCTTCATTAGCTCTGCTTTTCAGCCCAAGCCTGAGCTGTGACACATAGGCCATCCAAAGGAAGGCGATGGTGCTTGTAAAGACAAGTTTCAGTCAGGTCCAATTGTAGATGTCATGTGCACTTGCTTGAGGGACAAGGAGTCTCATATGGCTGTGCCACAGGTCATGGTCATTAGTGGCAAACAAAAAATGTGAGATTTTTGAATTACTTTTCTTAAAAATTTTTGCACCTAAGACATGCAAGCTGACAAAATAGCCATCTACAGGCTCACAAAAAAAATATCACATCAGCTTAATGTCTGATTCAGGGTTCTGCTGAACAATTTGTGACAGAAAACCTACAGGAAATCCTGCTGTTAGAGCAGTGCGTGCCTCCACACCAGGAGAGCGTATGAGCATTGCTACCACCACCTTTGTGGACATGGCCCTTGAACAAAATGCCAAGTCAGGGAAGTATTCCACCTCCCTCTATTACTGGTCCCTCCATCTAAATGTTCCTATCTGATTAAAGTGTTACCTGTCTAGAGATTCTTACTCTTGAGAGATACATGTTTAAAATCTAGCTTTAAGACTTTTTTCTTCTTAAAAGAAACCTTGTACTTTCAAGTCAGTTTTCATCCACATCAACATTACAATAACTCTTTTATGTGTTTCTAAGCTAAGAGATGCACTTTGTGTTGAAATGAAAAACAGCTAACAATACAAGACAATCTTAGTCCTTGGTTATGGCAGATCAGAAATGGGGCTCGAGTTGATGATAATATTGTATTTCTACGTAAAACACACAAACACCAAAAAACCTGGTAAAAAAAACCCCATACAATTCAAAAGAACCTACTAACAAGCTTTCAAGATGTTTACAATCCACAACAGAGATCACATTTTCAGAAGAACTCTGTGCTTCATGTGCAAAGCATTTTAGAAATCAGGCCAACTATTTAGATACCTAAGTGACAGCTAAGTACTTCTAAAATTATGACGCAAATTGGCAATGTTAAACACTTCTGACATATGGCCTGTGATGAAAACTATTTATTTTACCTACTTTGGACTGGGATCAAGGAATAATAGAGTAGAAGACACATATGTGGAATTTATACAAAAAAATAATGGAAACTGCATTTACCTTGGGTTTAGGAGATGGGTTTCGTGAGTTGGAATTTTTTCTTTGTTTTGCTTTGGTTTATTTTGTTGCTGTTGTTTTGTTTTAATTGTGTGTTCAGGTGTATGTCAGATCAGTGTTCTAAATGCTAGACAGAGTCCACTTGAATATAGATGCACCAAAACCAATATAATTTTCTGAGCTTCAGGTCAAAATAGACCATGAATATCAAAACATCTGTATGCACACTTGTCAGAAGGTTTTTTCAGAACTCCAGTTAAAGTGAAGGTATATTTTTGAAAATATAGTGAAGTGAAAATAATATTTTTGGTTTTTTGCATCCAACATACATACACAGTCCCTATTTTGTTTTCAAATCTGAAGTAAAACTATCAGTAGGAATTTATGTCTATAAATTCAAAAGTCTGTTTCTTCATGAACGGGCACAGAAAAAAAATTACCACTTTTTAGTGTTTTGTCCCCCCTTCCCTCACAGAAAATTATCTTTTCAGAATCTGCTTTATTTAGCCTAAAATACATTTGATTAAGAGCTAAGGCAATTTAATGGAACTTTCTGTCGAGGTTTTATTTGTGTGTCTTTCATTGCTGGTTGTTTTTGGGTTGTTTTTGTTGGGTTTTCAATAATGAGCATGTGCTTATAATTTCATCTCATATTTATAAGAGTGAAGTGCAAATTTACATATATATATATTAATACACAGAATACCATATGCTGTTCACAAGCACTTTGAAGAAAGGCATACATCTTTGTGAAAATCCAGCTGTAGTCACACAAATACTAAGAGTGTAACTTCAATTTACA
>VZTN01027544.1:82397-133762 GCA_013400515.1 Erpornis zantholeuca | reverse complement strand
AGACAGGCGGCCGACGGGGCAGCCCCGTGCCGGGGGGCGGGGCAGCCCCGTGCCGGGGGCGGAGCCTCTTTCCCCACAGCTATCCCCGCGCGGCGCACAGAGGAGGCGGAGAGCACAGCACAGACTGCAGAAGGCTTTATCAGAGCGGGGTACAGATCTCTGCAAAAGGGGCTCCCCGGAGAGGGAGGGGAAAAACCCTCAAAACAACCGAGAAAAGAAAAAAAAAAAAGCGCCCAGGCCTCGAGCCCCCGGAACAGAGACGGGGTAGCACCCCAACATCGGCGTCCCCGCCCAGCCGCAGTGTCCGCGCCGCTCCCCGCGCGTTCGGCACACGGTGCACGCGCAGCGCGGACACGGACGCGTGTGGGAACAGCGACATCCACGGGGACATCCATCGGGACGCGCGTGGGAACAGGGACAACCACCAGGACAGACTTAGCGCGTTTTGGCCTTGTCAGACATGCCCCAAGACGCCTCAGCCCTGGCTTTCTCCTTGTCCATTCTGGAAGCGCTGGAGCAGTGGCTGGGAACGAGAAAGGGAATGCGGGGGGCGATGGAGCCCTGCAGACGCCTCTGCCTTGGACCAAGACCTACGAGTGCTCTGCCTTCACTAAAAAAACTCCCCAAAGTGCAATTCCGGCACACGTGGCCGGAGAGGCAGCGGCAGCCAAAAGCTGCACCCCCTCTGTGCATGTCGAGGGTCTCTGCGAGCTCCTGGGTTTGCCCCAGAGCCTTTACAGGAGCCTTGACTGCAAACTCAAGGACAGAGATGCCCATTTTCTCCTGCCAGCCTCTTACTGGGCAGGGAGAGCTCACCTACAGCCCCAGCACAAGGCAATGGCCAGGGCATGTCCCACAGAGGCTGAGATCCTGGCTGAGACGATGGGGATGAAGGACAGCAGTGGCTCAAGACCTATGTGGGAAGGGGCTGTCCTGCGGGGTCAAATTTCCGATTACAAGACCCATGGTGCCTCCTTTAATGATGGACAGCCTGGACTGCACCTGCTGGGTCACTCAATAGAGCCCAGCAGAGAACAGCAACTCACATCCAGAATGAGCTGAAGTGCAGCTGGAGGAACATTCAGACCAAGGATGCTCTTTCCCATGGGCAAGTGCTGTTCCTGCCCAGACAGCACTGGCAGTGCCTGTGATGTGCTCCAGAGCTTCTGCTGCTCCCCTGCAGTGCCATGCAGAGGGGGACCAAGAATGAGCTCTAAAATTCAAGGTCCTTTCAGCCTGTGTAGGAAGCAGAGGCTGAACAGTTCCCCAGCACTGAGCTGCTGGGACAGGAGGTGACACAGCAGGGACTGTGCCAGCCTGGATAGGGGCAGTTTCCATTTCAGATCAGCACCTCCCTACAGGAAGGCTCCTCCTTGTCCCCTTGACACAGCTGTTCTAAGCCTTTGACTGTCCTCTTACAGGACCACCCCCACCCATCCAGACCTGCTCCAAAGGGTCCAGCATTACAGAACTGCACAAGGATCATCTCAAAAAGGGAAGACAATTCTTTGAATGAACATGCTGCAGGAGCTCTGGGTTCACCGCCCCTCTCAGGACCCAAGCACAGCTGCAACTCACAAAGCTCATTCTCTGGGACACTCCCTGCACAGAGGCCAAGTAGCTTCAGACACTCCTGGAAATGAGGGGAAGGAATAGAATCTCCATCAGCAATGCTTAAACCATCTCAAAAAAGATGTTGATTTCAGGTGGTTGGAAAATCCTGATGAGGCCAAGCACTCCAGCCCCTGACCAAGGTGGTCCCAGGGCAAGGGCCTGAGTCAGAACAGCTCAAGCCCATCCCAGTTCCCTCCCAGAGCCCCCTCCTCCAGCACAGCACCCAACAGCAGCACCTGCAGCAGGGATGTGGCTCCCTCTGGCCATTCTACACATACTCCTGGAGGAAAGATAGGTTGCATTTTTAGCTTTTTGAAGTGCCTTGCCTTGAGCCCAAAGGCAGGTGAGGCTGTAGGTACAGCACAGCTCCCATTCCCCTCCACCAAGCCATGAGCTCCCCCCAAACTGTAGACCCCCCTGGGTGGCACAGGAAGGTTGGATGGGGCAGGAGCTGCAGCTGGGAGAACAAGCTGCCAAGCAGTGACAGAAAGGGGAGAGTTTCTTGAGAGACTTTTGATAGACTATTTGGTAAATACATGGATACATGAACAGCAGCAACTTGCACAATCCCCAGACTGTGCTCCCAAGAAGTACAACTCACAGCCTTCTACATCCACAGGCAGGGAAGGGAAGTCCAGGTCCTGTATTCCAGGCAAGGAAAAACCATCAATTCATGAAGATTCTCACTAAGTTCAGCACAGTACAGAAGGAAGAGCTTCCCATCAGCCCAGCTACCTCCTGGGACCCAACATAACTGCTCCCGAGTGCTGCTGTGAAGACAGACTGTGGGGACTGAGGCCTGAGAGCAGGGTCCCGCTTCCCCACCCCTCCACACGGAATCCCAAGGACAGTGAAGATTGTAAAGTGAATAAAGAGATTTCAACCCTCTTTCTCAAGTGAGGTTCATAAAGCACACAAACAAGACCTGTCTCCCTCTGGTCTAAAGGATTTCCTGTTTTCTCTCTGGGAGATGAGGATGGGATTGCTGGATTCCAGACAATACTATGATATGTGTCCTGCTGATGGATGAGCCTGATCACTACCCCGTGACACCAAATTCTCTCACCTATAGCCTGCAGCCCTTGCAAAGCAAACCCTCTCAGACACCCGCAGCAGGGATTTCCACCAGCAGATGAGACCCCAAGCAACACCCCAGTCACCCAGATTTCTGTCCAAGAGTCCATGAGCACAGCAGCGCTGGCACAATTCCATGGCAGAGCCAGGCTCCCATTCCTGCCTCCAGCGTGTGGATGTGCCCTTGTCTCCCTGCCTGCCCCGAGGGGTGGAGGGGACATGTGAACCCAGTGTCCGTGACCCCAGGGTACACCCACGAGCATAGGAGAGGCTGAGTGGCTCCAGGAGGATGCAGGGTCTGGACAAGCCCCACGTGGGCCGGGCAGAGCGGGGAACTCGCCCTCCAACGCAGCCGGGCTTGGGAGGTGCCCGGTTCCCATCTGTCCGTGCCCGCAGCTCCGGAGCAGGCGGCGGCCGGTCGGATGAAGCGCGGACTCCAAGCACAGAGGGAGGGGTGGCGCAGCAGTGCAGCACAGGGTGAAGGTGGAGCCCATCACGACTTCGGGGAGAGCCGAGGAGTCCACGTCACTGTCGCCAGGAATTGTGTGCTGCCCCGCAGTGTTACAGACAGGAGAAGTCACTAGAGAGTTTGGATCCAAGTGAATTGGCATGGCTACTTTGGACTACGGTAACATGGGAGCAATTCTATTCCATGGCCTTTAATAAATTTCATTTTCATAGCACCTTTCATCCCAGGGTTTAAGTGCTGTAACAGAAGCGGGTACTGTGCACCCATTAGCACAGGGGAAACCGAGGCACAGAATGGTTTAGTGACTCGCCTTGGGCCACTCGGAAAAACCGTGGCAGAATCTGGACAGCCTTAAACCTCCTGACTCCCTCAGTGGGTCAGACCACACTGCTGCCTCACATGAAGCCACTCCGGTCCCTGCCCTCCCCAGCAACGTGCTCCTACCCATTCTTCAGTGAGGTCTCATGCTCCTTTTTGATGCACAAATACATGACCCAAAAAAAAAAAGAAAAGAAAAAAAAAAGTGCAGTAAACTAAATGTTTAAAAAAGCACGTTTGTGCTGTCTCTGTGCAAAGATAAAAGAAATAAATACATGATTAAAAAATTAAAAAGGTTCACAGTATCACACATGGATAGGTAGCTACGGTAGTGCACGTCTGGAAAATACTGTGTTACTACCCAGGATTCTCTACATCCAGCTGGAATTCTCTGCTGGGAGCTGCGGGTGAGCGGGTGGTTTCTTTGCTGCCCACATCTGGGGTAAGTAGAAATACATGGTTATAGTTTTGCTCCATTCTGAAACGCAGTGCCCGGGATCCTGCAGTGCAGCAATACTGGTGTCAGCAAGCTCTTCCCCATCCCACTGGAATGGCTGCATCAACGAAAAGGGAACACATCGACCTGCAGAGGGAATCGCTGCTCTCTGGGACTTCTGTGTCTGCATAGAGATTACTGCAAGAGGCAGAGAGAGAACAGAGTCACAGAATCATGGAACTGTTAAGGTGGGAAAAGAGCACCAAGATTACCAAGTCCAACCATCAGCCCAGTGCCACCACCATGTTTACCACTGACCCATGTCCCTAGGTGCCACAGCCACACGTCGTTTGAATGCTTCCAGGGATGGTGACTCCACCACTGCCCTGGGCAGCCTGTTCCAGTACCTGACAACCCTTTCAGTGAAGAAATTTTACCAAATATCCAACCTAAATCTCCCCTAGCACAGCTTGAGGCTGTTTCCTCTTGTCCTGTCCTTTGCTCCCTGGGAGCAGATCCCAACCCCTACCTGGCTGCACCCTCCTGTCACGGAGTCGTGAAGAGTAAGGTCTCCCCTGAGCCTCCTTTTCTCCAGGCTGAGCCTCTCCAGCTGCTCCTCATCGCACTTGTGTTCCAGCCCCTTCCCCAGCTTTACTCCCTTCTCTGGACATTCTCCAGACCCTCAGTGTCTCTCTAGTTGTGAGGGGAATCAACCCCTTAGCACCAGTGCCTGCATAAGTCAGGTCTGTGTCCCACCAACTTCCCAGCACAACCAGAGAGGCCGTTCTACATCCTCCAGCAATGGCAACATGTCTGGAAAACCTGAGCTCCCCAAAGCTTTCCCTGCACCAAACAACTAGGAATAAGCCACAGCCCTTGCTGAGCAGGCCAGGGCTCTGCCAGCACAGAGCTGACCTAAGAGGCAGCTGGGCTCTGCTGCAGGAGCCCCACACTGCTAAGAGGCCAAGCTGACCTTGCAGAGGGAGCACAAACTCTGACCTCGACCCACCAGGCACCCGGCACACGGCTGTTGGACACTTACTGTATCGCTCTCCTCATCGGAGACAGAGTGGAGCTGGGCGCTATAGTGGAGCGGGGAGTAAACCCAACTCCTCTCGTCTGTCGGCTGCCAGAGTGGCCAGAGACGGCAGGGAGAATGCAGGGAGAGCAGCAGCAGAGCAGGGAGCAAAGGAGAGAAGAGGAAAAAATAAAAGGAGAAAATAAAAAGAGTAGGAAACAATACAGTAAGAACAGCTGTCCACCTGGAGGGAGAGCAGTGAGCCCAGAGCCAGCTCTCAGCATGGGAGCCCTCCTCATCCTCAGCACGTACCTGCTCCCTGCCAGCCGGGACACGGGACCTGCGCCAGCTGCAGTGGGGGTGGCACAACCTCTCCTCTTGTAGGGATAGAGTTTTAGATATTTTGTCATGTCAGGGAAACTTCAGCTCCCTGCCATGGCATCACCCCGGCTCCAGAGAAACAGAGACTTGGGAAGTGACTTACCTAAGAGCAGTGACAGCTCTGGGTTCCTGCTACCCACTACCAGCTCTCACCCTCCCATTTCCAGAGCCCTGTGCTACAAGCTGGTGTCCAGGAGGGCTTTTACAGGGAAACTGGATTTGTTTGCTGTGCCTTCCTCCTTCTCTGCAGAAGGCAGCGGAGCTGGGGTGAGACCATGGCGGATGGTGGCCACAGAAAGGAAACAGTTATTGCCGAGATCTTGGGGACAGTGGAGTGATGGGAACAAGTACAACACAGGAGGCAAAACACAACTGAACCCTGGAAAGAATGAGAGGAAGGAGGTGTGCCTAGAGGGACAGTTATCACAGCACTGGGCATTGGTGTGAGAAGACACACTGCTGCCGACACAGCACAGATTCAAGGGCTGGTCTCTGCTTCCAGGGTTCCCAGGGGCCATTTACATTGCAAACAGGCTCTTTTATCTCCAGGAGAGCTCCCACAGAGAGGAAACTGCCCCCTTTGACCCAGCCTGGCATTTGCAAAGGAAGAGAAACAGAACTGGGTGCTTGGAAGAAGCCTGGGGTGTTCCCAGCCCAGGAACTGAGTGTGACAGTCTACAATGTACAAGGAACTACAAGAAGCCAGAGAAGCTTTGAAGCACTGGGCTCCACATGCTGAACCCTCCAGTAACTGCAGCTCCATTAGTAGAGACCGCTGGGAGGAAGGAGGGTTGAGAAACCCCTGTCTGGAGCTTCTCTCAGGGCTCTGTCACAGGTAAAGGAAAGCTCCCCACCACATCAAGCTTGCCCCACATCCCCTTTTTTATTCATCCTGACTGAACCACATGCTCCAGCCAGTCTCTTTCAGAGCCTTTTAGGAGCTTGGATGCATGCGGGGAGCTGCGGGACATAAAGGAGCATCCAGTGCTTGGCACTACCCCTCCCAGTGCTGGAACAGGCAAACCCAGCTGAGGGGCAGGAGGAGCTGCAGGAGGAGTTGCCTGTTTGCCCACCTTCCTCATGCCATCAGCCACAGCCAGGGGCACATTCCTGCCCCTGCTTCCCCATGCACCCTGCCTGGTACCCAAACGGGAGCACGAGGCTGCACCAGCACTCGTGCGAGGCTCTGGCAGCACTGCCAGCACCCCCTGGGGACAGTAGCTCTCCCAAAGCCTGAGAAGGAAAATGCTAAACTCCAGAACAGTCTCAGCTCTAGATTCAGCCCTCAAAAGCTCAAATGCCTCCCTGCATCTTTTGGAAAGGAAAATCCTCCCTGCTCACAGAACACCTTCAGTGAGGAGGGAGCACACTGGTGATGCTGAGAAGGGCTGGAAAACTGAAACCAGCCCTAAGTCGGCACCAGCTCCTGCCTCATTTGGTTTATGAGTTGCTCCCCACATGCCAAAACAGTTCTGTTTGCAACTGGATTTTTAGAAGCTTCAAAACATCTTAATGGTGTCTTTATAACCCTCTTCCTGGACTGAGGGAGCTGAGCCTGACATCACCTATAGAAGCCCTGGTGCCTCTCTGGCCAGATCTGGTACTCAGAATCACATACCAGTTTGGGTTGGAAGATCACCCGGTATCCCCTCTTGTCATGGGCAGGGACACCTTCCACCATCCCAGGCTGCTCTTCAAGCCCATCCAACCTGGCCTTGGATGTTTCCAGGGATAGGGCAACCACAGCTTCTTTGGGCAACCTGTGCCAGGGTCTCACCACTCTCACTTTTCCCAAGGGCTGGGTGACATTACGGCCCATCCCAGGGTAGGAGCTGTGTCACTAGTCTGCAGAAAAGCAGGACAGAGCTCATGATTCTCCCAGATCCTACGAGATCCACTGGTGTCATTTCAATATGCTTCCCCCATTTCTGTTGGGCTGGTTCCTAATGCCCACTCAATCCAGAGCCCCAGCTGTCGAGGGAAATGGGGTGCTGGCCCCAGTGTTTCAAAGCTGCAGCTCTGCTCCCCTACATGCTGTGCTGGCGTGGTCACTTACAATCCCAGAGGAATGCGAGGTAGTTCGGAGTCTGCGCTGGCGGGGAGAGTAAATCCAGTACCTCCCATCTGTGAACTGGGTGGCCCCAGGACAAGTGAGGTGAGAAAGGAAACAGAGGAAAAAAAGGGTGATATGAAAGAGAGGATGAAAGAGAAAGCAAAAAACAAGGGGTTGGGCAACTCCAGGCCTGAACAGGTGAGCAGGTGGGGAAGCCGTGCAGGGGAGAGCGGTGCCCGTGCCCTGCCACACTCTCCAGTTTTATTCCCTGGGGATGAACAGAATGAAGTGCTCTCCAGGAGCAGACTTACGATGATCAAATCACAGTCCCCTGGGACTGCCCAAATCCTCCTCTGTGCACACCAACCCCTCACCCACCATTGCCCCTGGGCACTCCTGTAGGAGCAGCTGTGGTGCTACTTGAGCACGCGGGTGCAGCCTCACCTGAGCTCCGGCTCAAGTGGTTTTCCAAGGAGAGTACCTGCCCATGGCAACCCAAATCAGCTTTTCCCTTCATCCCAGCAGTGACAAACACTCCACAGCACACGACACACATTTAATGCAAAACTCAGACTCCGATGAAGTATGAAATGCTGATGAGCAGACAGTCACGCTCTCAAGAACATACTCTGCAGAATTTTCTCTTGGACAGAGGTGCCCCTCGAGCTGGAGGGAGTCCATTTGCCCAGGGAGGAAGAGGAGCTGACTCTCGCTAGAAGACACTTGCCAGGAGAGCAGGCAGGATCTGCCTGCACACAGCTGCCATCCACAGGCAAGGAAGGGGCAGCGGTGTTAGAGGAGCCGTTTGCATTTTGAACAGCATGCATCCAACCCCAAACAAGCTGTAAAACAGGGCTGATTCCTTCCACAGCTCCCACGAGCCTCAGAGTGACTCGGCAATGAGTGAGCAGCTCTGCAGCAGAGTCACAAGAGCTCAGGGAAAGGCCAATGCTGCATTTTAGTTTAGCCTGAAGGAGCCCATCACATGGGCTCAGCTCATCTCCAGCACCACAGAACCAACAGCAACAAGTCGGAGCAGGGAGGAGCTGGGCACCTCTTTTAATGAGGGTTCCAGTGCCCAGGCATGAGAGAGAGCTCAGCTCTCACGGGACAGGCACTCAGCTCTGCTCCGGGAATCCATGGGACAGGTACGTGTTGCTAAAAAGCCTCTTCTCTGGTCTGCAGAAGTTGCTCAGCCATTGTGGGAGCTGAGTGAGGACCAGCGCCAGGCTCCACGGCACTCTGCTGCCAACCACCAACTTACTCCCTGGCTCAGCACTAGACTCCCACTGCATCACCTAATGCAGCCTGCAGGGAAAGGAAAAGCCGGAGTTCACCAGAGCCCAAGGTCACCTTCTGCAACCACCTCCCCTTGGGTCTAGGCCATGTTTGTGTCAGGAAAGCAGCCAAGATCTCTGGCTGAGGAAGGAAGAACCTCTCTGTTGCACCCACATCACCTTGGCTTGTCTCAGGAGCAAATGTGCTGGCCTAGATAAGCACTCATGCTTGGAAGTAGAGCAGCACAGCTACAGCTACATCCACAGCAGGAGTGTCACCTGTGTGAGCCCCACTAGATGACAGTTTGAGTTCTCCAAGGGTTAATCCAGTGCCCTGCATTCAAAAACCCACCCAGCATCAAGGTCTCAAGGTGCTCCACACCAAGATGGCGCAGGGCAGCCACTGCCCTGCACCCAACTGCCTGGAATGGATACTGAGAGCCTTGTCCAACCCCTCCCATCACACCCCAAGGGTCAGGTGGAGAAGGTCTCTTACAAAGTATATGTCTGTGACTGGCACGTCGTCCTCATCCGAGGCCTGGCTGGCTGGTTCTGAGGCCTGGCTGGCCGTCTCCACCTCTACGGTGGCTGTGGATGTGACAATGGCACCGGCTGAAGGAGCTGCCTCTCTGCAGAGGGGAAAGAAATGACAGTCTAGTCACTGCAATCAGGACAGGAGCAAGCAAAACTGATTTATTACAGAGGAGCTGAAGGTGTTATGCTGTCACATCCTGAAAGGTCAGGTCAGGTCAGAACTGTTCTCAGCCTCACCGAACATCCGTGACTCCAGCAAATCTGGAGACCGGCAAAGCCTCCAGCACAAGCAGCCAAAACTCAAAACCCACCGTGTGGGCTCTGCTCAACACTCTAAAACACTCACTCTTTGACTTTTTCTTCTTCAGGAGCTACAATCTCAACATCACACTTGGGCTCCAGCTCAACACTGATTTGCTGAACCTCCTCCTCGACCCGCACCTCCTCGTGTGACCTGGAAACAGAAGAGAGACAGGCCCAAAGGCTCAGCTGGGCAGAAGTTATGCACAGCCCTCAATTTTAGGTCAGCCTGAATCAGTCCTGAGCCAGCCAAGCCTCTTGTGCAGCTCTGCCCCAGCACACAGGAGCTGCTGTTGCTATTGTGGCACCCTGCTCCCATCACAGACTCAGTGGCTGATTTCAGCTCAGAGGTAGCACTCAGACCTCTCATTGAGGGTTTGGATAACCAAAACTCCCAGGAAAAAGAATCAATCCTGGAAGATTGCAGCACTCATGAATAACAAGGTGGGAAAAGGGGACAAGAGCAAAGGAATCAAACAACCAGTGCTGCAGGAAAGATGGGCAGTGTCAGATGGAGCATGGGAGCAAAGAGAACTGGCCTCCAGGGAAAACTTGTATCCAGAGTTAGCCCAGCACCAGGCCAGACCCTCTGACCTCTTCCAAGACTCCCAGCACACCAAAGCTGCTCCAGGGTTGACATCAGATTTATCTGCACACTCTGGAACTGTTTCTGACAGTCTTCACTTTAATACCTCATGCTATTAGAGTAATTACTTGTGCCAGCAGGGCTGCCTCCACTGTCCCCATGGGAAGGAGGAGCCTGCCAAGCCAAGGGGCAGTTGTCAGAGAAGGGCTGAGCTCTGGGTTCATTGACTGCACTGCTCCAGGCTGGCTCTGACCAGAGCTGGGGCCAGAGGGCAGCACTTCTGTCCAGCTCCACGCAAGGAACTCGCTCCTCTCTTCCTCACAGGCCTGGACCTCAAACCTAGAGTGAACTCCCCAGCACACAAGAATAACCAGAGGAGTGACACATTCTTGAGCAAATCGGGTAAGGTTTTTTTCCATTTCAGCTCAGGAATGTAAATTCTTGCTTTAATTAATTTGTGTCTGCACTGGTTTTCACCAGGGGATCCCAGAGAGCTCTACAAGTGCACAGTCCCTGCTCCCCCAGGAAGGGCACACAGAGGCGCTGGCACTAGAAAGGGACAAATGAGGCAAAAACCAGCAAAGGTGGGCACAACCTGCAGAGGGTCAGTGTAGCTCTGGCAAATTTGTGACAGTCAGATCTACTCTGATCAAGCCACTGAACTCCCTGAATGCTCCCAGGTCACTCTGATTCACCTGACCTGTTTCTGGATGAGCAGTCACATACTACAGCTGCTCTCTCCCTTCATGAGGCACCGTTGAGTCTGAACTATTTTGGATGAAGTCCCTGCATTTGCCACATGGGCACCACCACTGGGGCCTGGGTTTAACTCTCCAATTTTCAGCAATTTTTAACACTGGATTCTGCAGGATATGAGGTACTTCACAAGTCCCTGACACTTCACACAGTGAGCAGGTCCCTGCCCTCCAGGGACAGGAATTTACCAGGATTCAGCAACGTGCAGCATCCAGAGATATTTTCATTAGGAAATACCACAGAAAGGGATTTTTTTCACAGTGCACGTCAACTGAACTCAGCAAATCACTCAAAGCTTGGAACAACGGCAGATGCCTGTAACGTGGGGCAAACCTCATCTTCCAAAGTCCTCTCCTTTCAAGCACCAAACACTGACTGCAGGGAGGGAGGACATCAGCCTGTCAGGCTCCTCTGGCTACAGCACATGCTAGGACTGAGTCTCTGATGTCATTTCAAAGCCTACTACACCTACACAGTGTCCTGGAAAGTGAGGGCAGAGCCAGCAGCATCTGCTGGCTCCTCGTGCAGATCCTGCTGACACGGGCAATGGGGTTGTTTTTACTGGTGCAAAATAATTCTGCAATAACGCACAATAATTCCATGATATGAGCCTCTAAATCAGACACCCCTCTGCAGCACAGCATTTCTGTCCTACCTTGCCCTTGGCTCTGAAACACCACAGGAGGGAAAAAGCCTCACAGATTTCTGAAGACATTGGAAGCTACTTTTGTGGGGACTGAGGGTGCTCAGTGCCTCCTGAAGTAAAAGCCCTTTCACTTCGCCCAGGCCACAAACAGGTGCTCAGAGGAGGAATGTTCCTGCTCTCAGGGCTCACTTACTCACTTAAAGGGACTTAAATGACCTTCCTTGACTGGTGCTGGGTGGGTGGTTAAATTTGGACAACACTGTTGTCCCCTTTCCTATCAAATAACTGTGGTATTTTCAAAGCACTAAAGATCTGTTTGCAAGGAAAATTCTGTGCAAGAAATGGGGATTGATTGCAGAAGCAGCTCAGCATCCTGCAGAGGACCATGCCAAAATCCTGGAGCTGCTGAAATTCCCACTCAGCCCTCTAAGAGACCTTCGCACAGGGATAAACATGAGGTCTCTGTGAAGCAGAGAGAAGATGAGACAAGAAGACAGGAGACCCATTTCTCACCTGCCATCCTGCCCTGAGGAGTGTGTACGCCTCCTGCAGAAAGAAAACAGAAGAGTTTGGAGGAGCAATTTAAGCCAGAAATCCTGCACTGTCCCCAAATCTACATCCACACTCCATGAGGGAGATGTTCTACTTAACAGCTGACACTTCTTCCAGCAATAATTAATCCCATCAAAGCTGTGTCTGCTTGCTCCCAGGAGAGATTTAATTAAAATTGGTCATTAGCATTCCGGAGTGCAGGGCAGCCTGCCGGGATCTGCAGCACGGAGAGGAACAGCAGCCACTCCATGCCTGTGGGAGCAGGGGAAGAGTGTCCTCACCTGTACCTGGGCTGCTCAGAGGTCTCCGAGGGAGATCGCTCGGGAACAGACAGAGATGTTGACGATAGTGTTGTGGCTATGGAGGCCGTGGTAGCTTCTTCAAAGGAAGGAGGAGTGCAAGGGAGCAGGTCTGGCCTGCCTGCTGGCCCAGAGCAGGGGCAGAGGAGAGGCAGGAAGAAGAGATGATTAGGTCAAACACCAACACTTCACCTACACCAGCCCTGTGCGAGGCTGTTCCACCATGAACCTGCACACCCACACTGGGACTGGGCACTCAAACCACAGACAGGCAGGAAGTTTATCTGGGTCCATGAACATGACAGCCTCTCCCAAGGCATCCTCTGGAGAGAGCCAGTCAGCACCACTTCCAGCACAACAGGCAGGGAAAAGAATGCCAATGAAGACTTCTCATTGGTGACCAAAGCTGGATTAAAGGCTTGGATCACCAGCGATAAATATCCAAGTGAATTAAGAGATGAATCGAGTGTCCAGTGCTTTGCACGGGGAGCAATCCGACATGTGTCCTCCAGCACTCAGCTGTAAATGCAGCCAGATGGAAGTGAAGGAAAGGCAGCACAGAACCAGCCTGTTCCTCTGTTTTCCTACCTGTTATAACTGCCCAAACGCTGTCATTGGAGTGCTGCAGTTCCCAGTCACCCTCCCCCCACCCACGTTTTTTTAAAGGGTAGAAAATGCAGCTTTCTAATGGCTTTTGGGCTATGACTCATGGTGCCCCTTGGCAGCAGCTGTCTTGCAGCAGTGATGCAGGCGACCATTTTTACTGCAGAACCCCTCAGTGCTGCAAAAAAGGGATTTGGTCTCCTTTGATGCAGAGGTGTTGCATCAAGTACCTGCCGGTGCTGCGACAAAACAATGTACTCTTACCTTCTTCCCTGTCCTGGTTAGGTTTAGCACCTGCAAAGCACAGCAAGACATGCAATGAAGAGCTATCCATGAGGAAAGATCTGCAGTTGGCGCACAGTGGGGAACTTGATGAGAACAGGGGAGGATCCTAAGGAACTGCTAGGAAAGAGAGGGTAACCACAGAGCCAATACCCTGAGCGGGGCTGTCACCTTCATCGTCGAGTGTGGGGTAACTCCTGGCCGCCCGCAGGTCGTACTGGGTGTCATCCTTGTCGGAGGCCAGCTGGCTGGCCGAGAACGCCGCCGTGGGACCCGCCGACTTCACGGCCAGCAAGGCACTGCGCCCTTTCTTCGAGGGGGACGACTTCAGAGCTGGGGGAGGGAGGGAGGGAGACAGAAGGTCAAATTAACCACCACCAGCTACTGCCACACCAATGGCATTTTTCCCTTCACAAGGAGAGGCTCTGCCCTCACACACACACACCTCCAGGACTGAACCCAGGTCAGGTGCAGGGACTGGGTGGGAGCCTGAGCAGACCAAGGCAAGGTGTGACACTCTGAGGGCTCTGCAGTTCCCAGTTTTGCTCTGTATTGTGGAATCTTGTAATGTTTTGGGTTGGAAGGGACCTTAAAAGTCATCTCATTCCACCCTGTCCTAGAGCAGGTTGCTTCAAGCCCTGTCCAACCTGGCCTTGGACGCTTCCAGGGATGGGGCAGCCACAGCTGCTCTGGGCACCCTGTGCCAGGGTCTCCCAATGCTCTGAGTAAAGAATTTTTTCCTAACTTCTAATCTAACCCTGACAGCTCAAAACCATTTACCCTTGCCTGTCACTATCTGCCTGCATAAAAAGTCCTTTTCCCTTCTTTTTCTAAGCCCCCTTTAAGCACTGGAAGGAGCTCTAAAGTCTCCCGAGAGCCTTCTCTTCTCCAGGCTGAACACCCCCAGCTCTCCCAGCTGTACCACAGTGGAAAACCCTGCTCAGGCTCCAGCCCAGACTCACTGTGAGGGCTGCAGCAGCAAGGCAGAGGAAAAGCCTCACAGCACAGCAGCCCATGAACTTGGTACTTACAGGAATTCTTTCGAAACACTGTGTTGGTCATGAATTTGAAGAATCTCTCTGCATAAAAGCTGGGTCTGTGTACTGACACCGTGTCCTACAACAGCAAGACACAATTGTTTAATTTTAAAATGATCCCTCAAGGCAGAATTTCTGTAACAACCAACACAATCTTTTTTATTCCAACATTTAGCACTGATAGAGTCTTAAAATGGAAAGGCTTAACTGAAACACTCTAATTAATGCTATAAATAATCCTGAAGCATTGCCTGTGATTGCATTTGATTATATTCTTGCTGTGATTTTATAATGGATTTTGGTGATTTTATTCCTTTGTAGACTTCCTGGATTTTTTTTAAACACTGGCCTGACTGCATACATGAAATTTCTTCTGGCTCTGCTGGCTGTCATTCCAAGTACACCTGGATACCTTGCATGTGACACAGACACCCAAATTTGGCCAAGGGTCTCCATACATTTCAAATGTTTTTGTTTAAAATAGTAAAACTGAAGGTCTTTCTGTTTCTCATGTGTGACTGTGTTCCCATGACTTGGCATCTCCACATTTCCTTTGCCACATTAAGGGAAGCCAGGAGATGCAGTGCTGAAGAACTGTTTCCACATCCAAGGTTGTTCTTTCAGAAACACACACCTGGCTGCTGCAGGAATGAAGCCAGCAGGGAAAAATGGAAAGGGATTTGCTGGCAGAAAGCTTGCTGAAGTGGAAACAGCCCATCACCAAAAAGAACAGCACAGGGCTCCTGGTACACACACACCTCCTGGTGTCACAGGAGGAGAAGAGGGACAGACGGAAAGCAGGGGAGGAAAACTGTAAGCACAACAGCTCAACAAGTGAGGAGCTGGACTGAGCAAGGAAACCCAGCTGGGAGTAAGTGGCACCACCCTGCTGTGCAGGAATGAGTGGCAAGAACTGCTCCTTTCATCAGCTGCAGCTGTGCCAGGTCAGGCTCTATAAACAGCCACCAGGTAATCCTGCAAGGCTTGGACAACTTCTGCACAGGCACTCACCCCATCATGGACAAGGGCCTTCCAGGTGTGTTCTAACTTCTTGATGAACCTAATTCCAAGGAGAAGTGGAGAGAAAAAGAAAGATACAGACTCAGGCATGCACTCTGTACTTTCATACCCTATGGGGGAGATCCCTGAGCTGCCAACGTCACCAGGACTGAGCTTTCTCCAGCATCTCCCCAGGCAGCTCAGGACTGCCTGGGAACACCATAGGGAAGGGGGAGATGGGCTGGAAGAGGTGCACTTTCCACCCCTGGAGATATGCTTCCCACACTGAGGTGGGAAACTGCTTCTTTATGAGCAGCTCATCATCCTGGACAAAGGGCCGTGTGTCTCTAGCTGTTCTAAGGACACGATGGAAGCCTGTGGCCAGCTTGGGGCAGTCCTATCTACTCATCCTCACAGTCTCCAGGAGCAAACATCCCCCCTGCTTTCATTTGGTACTACAAGAGATATTATCAGCCAGAAAAGACACACTGCCATGTTACCTACCTGTATGACTGCAGGATATCTATGATTCCCACGTGCAGCAGGAGACGCTCTCCTTTGCCGTTCACTGCTGGGATCCCTCCCATCCTGCAGGTAAAGCAGAACTTCAGGAGGTGCAGCCTCACCAGAGCACCTGTAACACCCAAGCTCTGGGGAAGGACAACAGCAGCCCTGCTAAGGGCTCTGGTGTGGTGTCAGACACATTCTAAAACCTGCGTGGTCACTTCGTGCACAACCCCGGACGGGAGTCACCGACCCCAGGTGTCCCAGGGTCACTGCCTTCATGGCCAAACACCACTGTCACGACAGAACCTGTGTCATGTGGCACAGCTCTGCCTGGGTCAGAAAGCACCACGGAGGTTTTTCTTGGCTACTTTATTCTGGGGATCAGGTTATCTATCAGGTCAGCAAGAGCTGTCTGCCATTAGGGCAGTAAACCCTTAAGGAGGAGAGCATTCCCAGTCCCATTCACACTAATGCCAAACGTGCAGCAACCATCAGCACCAGCACATGGCTGAAGCACAGGGGTACCAGACAGGCCACTGCAATTACTGATGCTGCTTGAAGGACTGGAAACACCACAGTATTATGTCAGCTCTCAGGACTGACCCTCCATCAAACCCACAGCAGCTGGTTTCAAACAGCAGCAAGCAGCAAACTCCACCATTCCTTGGCCCAAGAGCCAGGGAGCCAGGCAGAACCCCAGATCAGCACAGCACAGGTTTGGGGCAACCCCCAGCCTCCAGCTAAAGCAGTGACTCTAACACTTGGCTACACTGCTGTCTGCTAACCCCACAGGAATGACCTCAGGGAACTGCCGGCGATTCCAGAGGTGGGAGTGATGGAGAACTCCAAGCTCCTGGGAACAGGCTGATCCCTACTTCTGCTCCAGTATTTGGGTGCTGAGCTAGAACTGAGCTAGTGTCTCCTCCCCAGGGCATGGGTGGATGTTTAGAGGCTGTTACACAAGCTGACAACCTACAGCCTGGCCTAGGAAGAGAGACTGCTGTGAGGCCAGAGCCTTACAGAACTATTTCCCAGTCTGGCTTCCCCCTTTCCCACCACAATGGCAGCACTACCCAGGAGAGCTGCTCCCTTGAACAGTTCCTGTGGGCCTCATTAGGGATTTCCCACTTCAGCGTCCACCTCTGCCCCTCCCGGCAGCACGAGCGAGCCCAGGTTTCACCTACGTGTCATCTGTGTCTATGGACTCCCCCCGGGCAGCCCCTCCCTGGATGGACTCCATGGCTGTGGAGTACAGAGCCTTCTGCCCCACGGGACGCTTCTCATCCGACGTGCTGTGGGCTCCCTCCGACAGCTGCTCCCGCTCGTGCTGGTCTATGTTATGAACCCCAAGCAGGAGGCTGTAGTCCATGATTTTAAAACTTTCCAATACCTACAGGTTAGTATTGAGTCCAAGAAAAAAGACAAAATATCAAGCCAGCAGCAGAAATACAGACCCTGAAGCATGGAATCAAAGCAATCAAAGCAAAGCATCCCATCCACATCCCCACTAACAACTCCTTTGACAGAGCCTGAAAGTTTCTGAACCAACAGTCACCCCTGGGCTTGACTGCAGTTTGGCCATCCCACAATCACACCAAAGGCCTGAAGACTTGCAAGCAACACGACTGTATCTGCTGCACAGTGATTGGGAAAATGCTCCAGCAGGGCAGCTACAAGTGGAGCAGGCTGCCAAGTGTGATGCACCAGGCAAAGGAACACGGCCTCAGTCCTCAGAGGCTGCCATGAGATCCAACTCTACTGCTTGGCTTTCAGGAAAAAGGGCAGGAGAAAGGATTGATCCTACTCTGGAGCCAGCAGATTAGCAAGGTTCTCAGTCGGGAATTGCTCTTCCTCATGCTTAAGCACCACAGAGGCTCCTTACCCTGTCTCCAAGCTGCCCCCTCCTTACCAGACAGTCTCGCTGCAATGTCTTCACCAAAGCACTGAAGGTGTCTGCATCCAACATCAGGCCCTCGGGCATGTCTTGGATGAAGTCCAGATCCTTGTACGTAGGACTGGACTTTTCTTTTTCCTTCTTGGACGCCCGGCGTTTGTAGGTTGAGCCTTTGAGGTCGAATTTCAGGTGCATTTTCACCACTCGAGGCAGGATGTTGTTCATCACGACCACACGGATGTTTTTGCCCCCAGACTGCACACAGTACAGTCCATAAAACTTGGGCAGCAGTGTCCGGGGGTTCTGGTTCAGATTCTGTAGCAAGGGTGAAAAAACACGGAGAAAGGTCATTTGAGCAGAAAAATCCTGCTGTGTTCACCACAAAGCATGTCAACAGTTGGACTAGGGATTCTTTGCTGAGAGATTTTCTGAACTTAACAGGAGCTCGGTGTACACATTTGACAAAGTCCTGCATTTCAGCAGCTTTAAGACCTGAAAATACAGGGACTGAGATGTTCAGCACTCTCTGGGCGAATAACCAAGTCCGGAAATCCCCTACTTTCCCCAAGTACAGCAGCTAAAAAAGGGAAACCAAACTGGGAGAGAAACAAACACAGTAAGTGGGAACTTCAAGCTTAAAAATAACAGCTCTCTTTATCTCTTCACAAGTGTCAGAATCAAGAGCCATTCTCTAGCCCAGAATAAACCAGGGACAGGGTAATTTTTTAAACAAAACAACATAAATGTTCTCCTCCTGTTGCAGAGTTGATTTATAAAGCAGTCAACCAGAGAGCACGGATATCCTGTTCTACTGTCATCTCCTTTTTTTAGGCAGCAGAATGATTAGGAATGACATGACAGGCAGGATTTGCTTGTTCAGCTTTGGGCATGTTTGGGAAGGAAACAGAACTTCTCTGCATGCTATGGCAGGAAGGACAGACCTGACAAGTTCTGTCAGACAGCAGAAACGTGACTGTATTAAAATTTCAATCTCCTCAGCTCACCCACCTGGGCACAGCAGTGAGCCCTCTTGGTGATTGCCAAAAGTAACAGAGACAGGTACCTGGAAAGAGCTTTAAAGGAACACAGGATGAAACCACCCTGCTTCCTTTCCCTGACCCCTTTGACATGGGTTGTTTCCCAGGAGCAGCAGTGATCAGGGGTAGCACCACAGAACCCACAGACTGTGGAAAGCTATAACAGGTTGCTCAGAACTCTGCATCAGACAGGGGAGTTCAGTTAATTCACTGACTGCTTGTCATGATGATGGCCGGATTAACAGTGCAACTCCATTCCCACTCAAAACCCCACATCTGATTTACTACAGACATTAAGCAACAGGCAGTACCAAGAAAGCTCATCCTGTCCAGGAATGAGTGTCACCTGCAAAAGCAAGTGATTCACACAGCCTCAGGATGCTTTGGGTTGGAAGGGACTGTAAACACCTCTTGGTTTCACCCCCTGCCATGGGCAGGGACACCTTCCACTATCCCAGGCTGTTCCTGTCCAGTCTGGCCTGGAACGCTCCCATGGCTGGGGCAGCCACAGCTTCTCTGGGCAACTTGTACCAAGGTCTCACCACACTCACAGTGAAGAATTTCTTCCTGGCCTGGCTGTCACTAACACACAGACATCCCATAACCTGCCTCCCTTGGGTAAATTTTCCCCAGTAAATATTGAATGAAGAAAGGATTTTCACAGAACCAGTGTAGGATCACATAAACACACTGCACCAGGCACATGGAAGGGGCAGCAGCATTGCTTCCCATCACGCTCTCCTTGGCATCTTCACAACAAACAAATCCCTGGTCATTCTAACTGAATGTCATCATCCATAAAGCTGGAGCCTCCAGCACAGTTGTGCAGGGAGACCAGCTCCTGGTTCTTACACCAAAACAGCAGGTTTGGGTCCAATTTACTTCACCCAATGCAAGTCTCTGGGTCTCAATATCCTGCCTTGCTAGACTGATGTGCAAAGCTGGCTGGTACCACAGGGGCTTCCAGCTTGGAACTGCAGCCAGTGGGAGCCAGGACAACCTTTGGAGCAACTGTTAAACAGCAGGAATGGGAGAGATTCAGGGACAGCAGTGCTTTCCCCACAAAACCAAGGTGGTTGTGTTATTGCCTGGAGAAAAGGAGGCTCAGGGGAGACCCTTTGCACTCCACAACCGCAAAACAGGAGGGTGCAGCCAGGTGGGGGTTAGGCTCTGCTCTTAAGGAACAAGGGACAGGATGACAGGAAATAGTCTCAAGTTGTGTCGGGGAGGTTTACGTTTGATATTAAGGGAAATTTCTTAATGGAAAGGGTTGTAAAGGATTAGAACAGGCTGTCCAGGGCAGTGGTGGAGTCACCATCCCTGGAAGCATTCAAACAACGTGTGGCTGTAGCACTTGAGGACAAGGCTTAGTGGTAACCATGATGATGCTGAGCTGAAGATTGGACCTGATGATCTTGGTGGTCTTTTCCAACCTTAAGTGTTTTATGATTCTATGACTGCAATCAGCAGCCATCCCCAAATCCAGGCTGGGGCAGATGCACAAGTCAAGAGGAATGAACTAGTTCTGGGAATACAACACTCAGAAACACACATCTGGGAAGCCATTCTGAGGCCAGAATATACCTCCAAACTATGGCACAATTACCTGCTTCATGTTTACTCACAGAGTTTGCAAACCATCAATAGGATTTGTGCTTCTGGGACTGGCTTCATGACATGCTGTTAACAGTGTCCCTGGCATGGGGACAGCCCATAAGACACCCAGGGGGAGGACCTGCCCTGTGAGATGCTCTGGACAGAAAAGCTGCCATGACAAACCCGAGCTGGGTCTGAGGTCCTGGGTGATACACACCATATAGTATCCAGGAAGGAGCTTCTGTAGGAATTCAGCTTCCTTGTGCATCACAGTTTTTATGATGAATTCATCGTCGCTGGTGACATAGAAGAGGGAGCCGCTGGCCCCAGGGTTGGACAGCTCGATCAGAGGCTCGTTACATAACGAATACTGGCAAGAAAAAGGAAAGAAGGTGATGTTTTATCCCCCATATACTGCAGATTTGAATTCAATGCCCTCAAGGGCCTTCCCCAGCATGTCGCCTCCCTGGGAGATTAAGGGGTAGCAAAGCTCATGTGAGAACTATTTTCATTACAGGTTACATCTGAGCAGCCAAACTGATGGACAATTTATAATTAGAGACTAAGATTACAGTTCAGAGCATCCCAACTGCTCAGTATCCAACTAATCATCTGCTTTCAGGAACATCCAGCCTTCATAATGACATCTTATCTGTTCCCATTGTGCCTGCACGCACGTATCACATTCAGGCTCTCTGAGCACAGCCCAGCACACGCTGACAGACACAGAGGATTTCAGCAGACACCACAATCTGCTCAGGGAACCACGTAGCACGTGCTGGAGGGAACACAACGCACTGGCTGTTCTCAGCAGCCTCCCCTGGCATTGTGCTCCCCTGTTCCCTGCAAAAGCAAGTGCCTGATTTACAGAATCCCAGAATGGTTTGGGCTGGAAATGACCTTAAAGCCCATCTCATTCCACACATGGGCAGGGACACCTTCCCCTAGACTGGGCTGCTCCAGGCTCCATCCGACCTGGATGGATTTTTACATCCACACCTCACTCCATCAATCCTGTTGAAAATACATGACAAGTCTTAGCCCAGGTGTGCAATCAAGAGGGATGAGCCCTGCTCA
This sequence comes from Erpornis zantholeuca, assembly GCA_013400515.1. Classification (NCBI taxonomy): domain Eukaryota; kingdom Metazoa; phylum Chordata; class Aves; order Passeriformes; family Timaliidae; genus Erpornis; species Erpornis zantholeuca. The sequence continues at coordinate 112,417 of VZTN01027544.1, read as the reverse complement.
AGCACAACAAAGAGTTCTGCACTGGGACCTGAACTGGGAAAACATGCCTACTCATCAGGATGCAAACAGCAGGTTCTCAAATAAGGACTTGCCCAGCAGCAGAGGGAAAAAAAAAGGAGAAAGCAAAGCAGGCAGATGCACTTTTTAGCTCAGTGCCCACCCAGGTACTGCCAGGGTCAGGTGGGTTCAGGGCAGGATCACAGAGCTGCCCAGCGAGAGGTGAAATGGGGAGAGGGAGGTGGAGCATGGAAGGGAGGTGATCAGAGCAATAAATTAAATGCTCATCATTATGTACTGAAAACAGCTTTCAGATCTGCACAGATTAACAATCCCAGACTTGATCAAGTTAATCATCTCATGCATAATTAAAGGCATTTGCTGCTGTGGCAGGCAAGAGACAACCAGGAGAAGCAGAAAGAACAAATCAGAGCCATGACCTTTGCAACTGAGGCAAACTCCTTGCCTGTCCTCAGTTCTGAACACTCATCCATCAGTCAGCTCTGCCTTGGCTGGCACAGGAGGGGATCACTGTTACCCTCCCACCAGGCACTGGCACAGGTTTGCTTCACCGGCAGTGTTCAGCTGTGATCACCCCATCCACAGGTGAAGCACACAAAAAGGGCTGTTCCCATGGGGGAGGGTGTGCACATGGATGTGTTTCCTTCCCCAGTTCACATAGAGCAGGATGTCACACAAAGGCAAGGGCCCAAATTCAACCACAGTGCACTCGAAGCCCCAACAGCTTGTACTCCAAGGTATTTGAAAACCAGCTTTTCCAGCTCTGAGGAGCTTTTGGAGCACAAGAACAAGCTGTGGTTTATTCTCTCTTTATTCTAAGATGATTAAAATAACTACACTCACATAGCTCTCCAGTGAGTACACAAGAAAAAATTCCCATCTTTGTCCTTAGAGCCACAGGGGACATTACAGGGTCGCACCCAGCAGAACACAACTCCTTTGGCTTGTAAACACAGTAAGTTATTGTTACCACAAGGACCAGAGAGGGAAGCCCATTGCAGAGCTTACACAGCTCACACTGTGTGCAGGTCATGGCCTCCCTCCAGTACAGGCTGGCAGCTGCTGCTCAGCAAACTCAGACTTGGAATCATGTAATGTTTTGGGATGGAAGGGATTTTAAAACATATGATTCCACTCCCTGCCATGGGCAGGGACACCTTCCACTATCCCAGGTTGCTCCAAGCCCCATCCAACCTGGCCTTGAACACTCCCAGGGATGGAGCAGCTGCAGCTTCTTTGGGCAACCTGAGCCAGGGTCTCACCACCCCCATGGTAAAGGCAAATAAAGGAGGAAAAGACAGAGAAATCTAAAAATATATTCATACCAAATAATCATCTGGACGAATCCCAAAGAGCTCTCGGAAGTACCGGAAAGCCACTGGGGCATAGGTCTTGAACCTGAAGTCGGCGTAGTGGTGAGCTGGGGTGAGGTTACTGCCTTCACTGCACAGAACACACATGGGCAGGGCCTGTTACCATTCACCAGACATGGACAGTCACACCAAAGCTACTGTGTATTTCAGATGCACCAAGCCTTGCAAAAAGACATCTTTGGAACAACAACCACCACCTTTCTTCTGTGGTAGGACAACAGGAAAACAGGTTTCAAACTATCTGCCAAAATCTATTTCCAGAGCGTAAAGGAACAACCACTTGCCAAGAAGAACACATTTACACAGAGAACATAACTTTTATGAGCTTTGTTTATTCACAGTTAGAAAGCTCCCAGAAGGAGTTTCTTCCATCTAAAACATGGTATGATTTTGTGCAAGACATTCTAGATGGACAGGTAGAAAGAAGCACGTAGGAAGGGTAACAAACTGGAGATCACTCTACTGCATCTTGCACTGTGCTTCCCTACAAGCCAGTGCACTGCAGAATCCAACACTTCCCACTGCTCTGTTTGTATGTCATGGAGTGGATTTAAAACATTCAGAGCATGCAACTCTAATCTAAAGATAGATGGAAGCTCTCTTGAAAAATCAGTGAGACGAAAAGATAATTCATGCATTCATTCTTTTCCCCTTTACCTTGGGAAAAAAATGCTCTCCACCACGTAGAAATCCTGCATCAGGACATCTCTCTCTGGCTTGGAGCTCAGATTGCCCACGGTATAGCCAATCCCCAGCTGGATGGCCCCCTTCAGAGTGGATGAGGTGGTCTGGCAAAAGGAAAAGCAGTCAGTGAGCATTTCACAGCAAGTAATCACAATAACATCCCCTGTATTATGATGCAGTCATGTCTGTGACTTCTGTGGGGTCATCTCAGGCACTACACATTGCTAACCAAGTTTACTCAGCTGCTGAAGAGATGAATTAAGGCTTCAGATTTGCTGTTTGCAGGATTGTGCTGTCCAAGGGTGCTGCATAAAAATCTCAACCGGATTACTAACTTCTTCTCTCAGCCTGTCACCCACACTTGTGTGCCATCGCCCGCTCCCCAAACCCAAACCTTTTTGTAGGTGGTTTCCCCAGAGGCATCCACGCTTCGATGGCCAATCTTCTTTCCTTGGCCTGGCTGTCCTGGCAGTGATGGGCCCTGCAAGGAGAGCACAAGGACAGTCAGGGCACAGGCTGAGCTGCCACCAAGCACAGACAGAGCAACACAGCCACACTCCCATACCGTACTGCACACAGGGATCATGGTACTGCTGGAGAAAACCCTGTGGAGTGCCAACAGGTGAAATTGATGCTCTTTGAATTATACTTCCACCCCTCAAGATGAGTTAGAATAGCAACACTGCACCTGACACCCCCACTGCTCGTGGCAGAGCCCTCAGCGACGATGCCAAGCTTGGAAAAGATCCAGCTGCCACGGTTCCCCTGGTGCTTGACTGCGGTTTCCCATTGATTTAAACCAGTGATGTATTATATCAAACAGCCACAGAGATTTACTCTTAAAATCCCACGCCCTCAGGTGTCACACTGACACCTTGGGCTTTGTTGGAGAGATCAGAGCCAGCTGATGTGGACAGCCCAGCCCCACTCACACTGAGATAATCCATTTAAGCGAGATCTCATCTGTTTACAATTCCAAGGCTGAGCCACAGGAATGTATCTTCCACAAGTTTTGCAGTTTACAGAAATGCTACAGACTGCCAGCACTTCAGGGTGACAGCAAACCTGTTCCTGTCCCCTTCTCCTCTCCTACCTCTGAGTCTGCCTGAGCCTTTCTTTGCCAACCCAGGAGGTAGCAGGTTGTGGCTGCTCCTTTAACAGCTCGGTGTAACCAGGCATTGGGAAGTTCCCTGAAGCTCCTTTTGCAGTGCTAAGGACTCTCTACTCCACCACCAGGCAACACTGCAGGCAGTCCCAAGGCTCTCTGCCAGGTGATCCCCATGGATCCTGGAGCCCATCAGACAGAAATGCTGGTGAGACACCAGCACCATTTCAGGGTTTGCTACATTGCAGAACAGCTTTGGATGCTCTTTTGAGTAGCATGCACAGAGATCCAAGATCACGTCCCAAGCGACACTGTTCTATCCCCGTCCCTCTTGAGTGCTGCACAGACCCAGCTCTGAACCACTGGCTCCAGCAAACAATGGATAATTTTGCTCAGACTAAGAAGCTCTCTGTACTTTAGCTTTTGATCAAGAGCTTGCAGTTATTTTTGGTCAATCTGCTCACACTTCTCGTACTAAGGGGCAGTCTGCATTCTCCTTCAAAAATCCCATTTCCTACCCTATTTTACTAGCAGAGCCAGCCTTGCTCCTGAGCACTCCTCCTCTAGCAGCTGTGAGCAGCAGCACAGCTCAGCCTCTCCTTCTACCAGCCTGTTGGATCTTACTCCATGCAAGCCCAAGCTGTTCTGTCCTGCCTTGCCAATGGCTCACATCATCCTCCCAACATGATGGGCAGACACAGGCAGGGGAAGGGACTGCCAACGTAGGAACTGCAGTGACAAAAGCCTCTTCCAGTCTCTTGTTCTGCCTGTGGCTGCTTCCAGGGCAAGAAACAGTGGCCCTATTTGTGCACTGAACAATGAAACCAACTTCCACAGGAGTTGAGCTTCCCACTACACACACTCCTGTGCAGGTACGAAAGAATCAAGTGTTGTGTTCCAGGCAATTTTTGGGGAAGATTTTGCTGTTCACATATACAAATTCTCATCATCCCAGGTGAGGAATGGGAAGGAGGATGTGAAAAAAATTTGATCGTTCAAAAATCATTTGAACATGATGCCCTGAACCATGAGTGTGGGTTTCAGGGAACAGCTTTCAGGCACAGAGCCTCCTACTAGATTCCCTGCTGCCAACTGTGAAGAGTTTTGCTCCAGAAGGTAACAGTGACTCAGAACCTGTGACCTGGAATATCTACAAGAGAAGATGAGTCCCTGGAGATGCTCCCCTGTTTTAGCGCTTCACAAATCACAGTCTCCCTGACTCGCTCCCACCAGTGGGTAAGACCCAACACAGAGGCCTGGAGATGCCCAAGAGATTCATTCTCCAGTTACCACTTCCAAGTACTGGTGTGGAAGAGGTGCCCTCAGTCACTGATGCAGAGGCATCAGGGATCACAGCCAAAACTGGCCACACGATGAGCACAGTCCCTCCACATCCCTTCTGTGGCTGCGCTGATGCCAACGAAGGGACCCCAGGGACCTGCCACTAATTTTATTTCTCCCAGATAACAGATATAAATTTTTTAATAATCTCATAAGTATTTTGAAATCCAGTTTTGCTCAAAAAGGGCAGGCACAAGAGTTTCCTAGAGCTCTGTGTTATCATTTCTCAACAGAGGATTGCCAAGCCTGGCTTTGCACATCTCACCTCAGTGATGGCTGTCTTCTTTGGGCCCAGACCTGCAGACAAAAGGGAAGAGCATCAGGAAAAGTAGGGACATCAAATAAAAACCCCCAACCCAACCACCAAACCTCTAAGGAAATAGTTCAATGCTGTCTTTTCAAGTAGAGCAGCCAGCCTTTAGAGCAGCTGGTTTTACTCGGTTTCTGCCTTCACTAGTGCAGGATCTGATGGTACAGGAGTCACCTGAACAATTTCATATTCAGAGGCACAAAAATGCACTTTTTTTCCCCAGCAATAGTATTTCCTAGAGGCTTCAGCAGAGGTCTTACGAATCTCTGCTGCCCCATTAAGCAATGGGTCCACACTAAGCTGAAGAGTTGGCTCCACGCAGAAGCCCAGAGAGACACTCCTGAAGCTGTTTTCCAGCCACTCAGAAGGCACTTGAAAAACTATATTGATAATTGAACCTATTTATAGAATCCAATGTCCAAATATATCACACAAATGAACACATCATTTATCTTTATCGCTGCCTCAGGAGAAGCCACTGCTACTCCATTACAGCCAATGGTGCAAATCAGGGTTTTGCCTCAAGCTTTTAGATATATACTCAGAGCTGGAAACACAGGCCCAAACCCTCTGACATCTCCCATTTCCTAGCCTCCGTTTGTTTTTCTGAGCTTTTCCAAGCCCAAGTTTGCAAGAAGCTGCTTAATTTCAGACAGCAGTGAGCACAGGCTCCTGTGTGGAACGTGGGACCATGAGATCCAGCCCAGCTGGGTCCCGAGAGCTACCATGAAGGATCAAGAGCTGCTGAACAGGAGCTCCCCACACCACCCCAGCAGCCCCCCAGCACCTCTGTGTGTACAGGCCAGCTCTCAGGGGGGAGTCTCCTGCACAGAACACAAACCCAAGGGACAAGTTTAATACACCTGTTTCCAGGTACAAGCCTGCCACTCCCTGTTCCTGTCCTACAGCGTTCCTACAGGCACAGATCCTTATCAATCTGTAATCTTTCAGAAACGGCTTAATTTTGCAAGAGACCATCAACTGGAGTTTTGAGTTAATCTACACTCATATTAGGGGGTAGCCTTCTCTGGGGGAGAGTGGATGTCCTCTGTCTCTCCTGGCTGGAGAGCAGGAAAAGCCCTGGAGCACCCAAACCAACCTCTGCTGCTTCAGCATTTGGTGAAGGAAGAACTTCGATGGTTTACCTGTGGTACCTGTTCAATCCCCTCAAAGTGAAGCAGTGACACTGCTTCAGAGCTTGTTTCAGAAGAAGCCTGAGCAAGAACTTGGGCATAACTTCAGTAGCTGAAGGGGCTCCAAGAGAGCTAGAAAGGGACTTGGACAAGGGCCTGGAGGGACAGAAAAAGGGAAATGGCTTCCTACTGCCAGAGGGCAGGGTTAGATGAGATATTGCAAAGAAATTCTCCCCTGTGTGTACGGTGAGGCCCTGGTACAGGCTGTCCACAGGAGCTGTGGCTCCCCCATTCGTGGCAGGTTGGACGGGGCTTGGAACAAACTGGGATAGTGGAAGGTGTCCCTGCCCATGGCAGGGGGTGGAACAAGGTGAGCTTTAAGGTCCCTTTCAACCCAAAACATTCCAAGATTCCATGATAATGGGATAATGACAACACCAGGGAACTGTGTGATTCAGTTACATTTCGGAAAAAACTTCAGACTCTGGAAAGCAAATAAACAACAAACGAAACAAAAAACCCTTGGTGATCACAGGGGAGATGAAGCTGCTTTGGCTCAGAAGTGCTGCAGGTTTCTCACCATCCCAATCTCCACAAACTGGGCAGTCCTTCATGCAAAACCAGTCTTGTCACGTGGCACTTGGAGCTGTCTGCAGAGCACCCCCAGGCCTACAGCCCAGCCTGCAGGGCAGAGCCAGAGCAGCACAGGAAGAGTCACTACTTGTGATTCTCTTTTCAACAGCGCCCGACTCCTGCGTCAGGAAGTCACTGAAACGCCACTCCCCGTGTGGCACAACCCCACTGCCAACGGGCAGAGGGAAGTGAGCAGAGCGAGAACCCCAGAGGTGCAGAGCAGCTCCTCCCTGTCACACACCCAGGCTGGGCCCCCTCAGCTGAGGGGCTGTCACTGACACAGGCAGGTGACACACACCACGAGTGACATGAACCCTGTCAGTCCTCCAGCTCTCAGACTGCAGCAGCACATGGCTCAGCACTACAGCGAGCTCAAACCGTGCTAAAAAACAAGTTCTTTGGCCTAAGCCAACATAATTTTGTGATTATTGAACAAAACACCCTGCAATGGCCCAGAGAGCAGGAAATAAGGCTCTGAGTGAGCATTTGGCTAATGAACTTCCAGGGCACAAGCTGAAACAGCACTTCCAGAGCCCTGGGGAATCCAAAGGAGCTAAGGCTGCTCCAGATTGAGCACTGGAAATCACTGGGAACGCAGCGCAGCTGAGAGCCCCCGGGCCAGGGGAATGTGCTCTCCCTGCATGGCTGCCATCACTCTCCTGCTGCACTAATCTCGTTTCTACACTTCGTCACAATTCCAGAGCAGATTATCTTTAATTTTGTGATAATTACCACAAGCCGCTTTCATTCCCAGATTTTAAGTGTCTGCTGCTGTACATGTACCAAATGTGGAATCAACGCCAACCGTCTGCACAAAGGAAAGGTATCACAGGCAAGGAACTGCAGATCTCTGGAAGAAATGATGCCTGATGTGGGCAAGAGTAACCCCAGGAAAACTTCCCTCTGCCCCCACCAGTAATAAAAAGTAATCAGCTTTATAAAATCGACTTGTCTAGCCAGAAAATGTAAAAATCTTCCACTGGCTCCTCTGTGGATGGCACACAGCTGTGCTCAGCTCAAATAAGCTGACAGATGGCCTGGCAAAATCTGGTTTAACTCCAGCTCCAGGGGTTATAGAGCCATGAGGCAGCGCTGGGATTTGTGGGAGTGGGAGCACTGCTGCAGGAAGTTTCGACACTTAACAAGCTAATTGAAATGATTCTTATCCGATTTGGTGTGGCTTATGAGGCTGTGCTCAGAAATATGAGGAGTGGCTCTGGAGGGGAAACCCTGAGATGAAACCCCAACTTTCTGCCCTGCCTCCAGTCTGTGCCAGGCACTTCAAGCATGGTTGACCTGCTGCCTTCAGTTCTGTTCTCATCTGTGCATGGCTTTGAGTGACCCTGTCCCAGTGCTTGGGCTTCTACAGAGCCTCTGAAATAAACACTTCAGGTGTGGCATTCAGCAATTCCCATCTCAGACTTGTGTTTTTTCCATATTCACAGTCAATTGGCCATCTCCACCACTAATCTGACACCCTGCAGGACAGGCAGGAATTTCCTCCTGGAAAGCCTCTGCACGGGAAAGGGCTTAAGTTACAGCTCTACCAGCCACAGGACCAAAACCCTCACAAGGTAAGGGTGGTGAGGCCCTGGCACAGGTTGCCCAGAGGAGCTGTGGCTGCCCCATCACTTGAAGTGTTCCAGGCCAAGTTGGATGGGGCTACCTGGTCTAGTGGAAGCTCTCCCTTCCACTTTCTTCAAAACTGTCTGAGGCAGGCTGACTTCCAAAACCCTTCATCATCAAAACAAGTATCAGAGGCTTCTGTCCACCCAAAAGGAATTTCTTAAAAGGTTTACAAAAATCCAGCAGAAGCCTAATTTAAGATTATAGAATCCTAGAATATCCAGAGTAGGAAGGGACCCTTAAGGATCATTGAGTCCAGCCCTGGCCCTGCACAGACACCCCAACAATCCCACCCTGGGCATCCCTGGCAGCGCTGCCCAAACGCTCCTGGAGCTCTGGCAGCCTTGGGGCCGGGACCATTCCCTGCCTGTTTGATCTAATAACAAAGTTTTCTTTATAAGATAGGTCTATACACACAGACATATATTTATAAATTTTAAGTATTTGATGCTTTATGATGCCCTAGAGAAGTCAAAAGAAATCTGAATAACCAGTGGACTCCTTCCTCTGATCAGAACTGCTGCTGCATCTTTACTAAAAGCTTCACTTTACTTAAGGGTTTATAAGGATATACAATGTGACTGGAACTAAAAATACGTGAAAATATAAATGCCACGTAAGCTCCTTGGCTGGAGGCTGCAACAGCATGACTCCCCCAGAAATCCAGCACACCAGAGACCTGCAGTTTACCACTCACTCCCAGCCTGGTCTAGTGGAAGGTGTCCCTGCCCATGGCAGGGGGATGGAACTGGACAAGCTTTATGGTCCCTTTCAACCCAAACCATTCTGGGATTCTATGAAATGCTGACAAGTTACACATACTCCTAAGGAGTGTGTGTGTGTGATTTTTCAATTTCTCCGTTGAGTACAAGACCGTGTGACACACGTGAGCAGCCCATTTGGACAATAAGGGGATGTGGAGAGTGTAACCAGGACACCACAATTCCCTTTCCATCAGACCCCTCACGTAGACTCGGTCAGTGCCTTACAGGCAAAGGCAGAAATGAGAATGCCAAGATAGGAGCTGTGGAAGTTAAAGCCTCTACACATGTATTGCTATCAAAATACAGGCAGAAAGGATGGAAATTAAATCCATCAATCAAAAGAGACAGCTGTTACTGCCTGTAAGGGACTGCTGGTGAAAACAAATTAGAATCAAGGGGGCATCGGGGAAGGCAATTCAGCAAATCATGGAATGGGTTGGGTTGGAAGGCACCTTAAAGCTCATCTAGTTCCATTCCCCTGCCATGGGCAGGGACACCTACTAGACCAGGGTGCTCTGAGCCCCATCCAACCTGGCCTTGGACACTGCCAGGAATGGGGCAGCCACAGCTCCTGTGGACAACCTGTGCCAGGGCCTCACCGTACACACAGGGGAGAATTTCTTTGCAATATCTCATCTAACCCTGCCCTCTGGCAGTAGGAAGCCATTCCCCTTTCTCTGTCCCTCCAGGCCCTTGTCCCAAGTCCCTCTCCAGCTCTCTTGTAAGCAAGAAAACACTCCTGAATTGGGAAGCAGCCCTTGAGCCAGTGTAGCAGCCAGCTGGGCTTTCCAAGGAGCCAGCATAAGCATCAGGTTGTGTCTCAAGGCACAGGCAATAGCCATCCCTGAATTTCTTCTCCCACTCCACACGTGTGGCACCAGCTCCCAGCACACAGAGCAGCAACACCGTGCAGTCCTGGGAGGGGAGGGGAGGGGACATCACAGGGAGCAGGAGCTGGCTTAGCAATCCCCCAGAGAAGGCAGCTGAGTACAACCTGCCCTTCCCAAGCACCTACTTCTGATTGTTAAACATATTTCCTTCCCATAATTCAACACCATTTAATTTGGATGAGAAACATCAAGTAAGGCACAACATTAAATCAAAAATTTGGGGTTTTCTCCCCTTAAGTGTGCCATCTCTTGGCAGAAAGAGCTGTAGCTGTTCTGCACCCTGGGCATGGATCACTGCTCTTGCCATCCAAGAGCTTGGAGAAATAATACAGAAATAAAGCAATCTGAGATAAATTCTGCTTGTTATATAGAACCTACATAAAGCTTTACCAACTAAATGTATCTAACTTTCCCTGGAGCACTGCCTGACTGACTGACTTTTGGGATCATCCACACAAAACTGATGCTGGTCAAACCCAGCCAACCCTCTCTACCAGCTGGTTCACCCCATTATTCATCGCAGCACTCAGGCAAGGCTGGCTCCATCCCTATGGACAAGCATCTGGGGGGAGGAGAGACCTGGCTCTGATGCACCTGCAGCACAGGTAGCTCAACATTCCTCAGGACACTTTAGCCAGCATCCAAAGTCCAGCAGCTATTTGCAGCAGAAATGCTGGCAGTACCAGGCAGTATCCAAACTGGGCTACCAAGAACAGCCAGAGATAAATAATCCCTTTTAATCCCACCTCAGCCACTCCGACCTCGTCCCTGTCCCCTGCTTCTTCTCGTCACCCACACAGGCTCTGTGCCTTGTTTGAAGCACGCAGAAGCCACCTTCACATAAAATGACACTTGCACACCAGGATCTGCTGTCCCAGCTCCATGTGCTGCACTCTTCCCATGGCCTTTGTCTTGTTTATCTCAGCAGAAATGCTGGGGATGGGAACAGCAAGGCTTGTACAAATAAATGTCTCAAATTAAGGGAAGGAGTTTAATGTACAGGCTGGGCAGGCTGGGCCTCGGGGCACTGCTGTGGTACCTGCTGAGAGCAGTGACATGGCTGACCCCTCCTTTCCTCCCCGGGCATGGACATGCTCTTCCATTAAGTGGAGACAGACAGGTGCAGGGAGCTCCTGTCCTGTCCCAGCCCCCCCTCAGGTTTCTGATCCCCAAACTCCAGAAGCTGCTCCCCTGCCAGCTCCCAGGCATCAGCACTGAACCCGTATTTTACAGCCCGGCTCAGCTGATCAAAGCAAACTTCCAGCTTATGGAGCATCAGCACTGCCAGGGACTGCCACAAAAGGATGTTCTGCAGTAAAGGCACCTACCAGCCTGGTTTATTTTTGGGTTTATGCAGAAACTCCTTCTGCCTCAAAAATAAATCCATTTATCCCAGCTCAAGAGGCAGGGCAGAAGCTGAAGATGCAAGCAGGGAGTTAACGCGTCCGTCCCTTCCTCATCGTCAGCTGCAGGTGCCACCACATCCGGGGCGCAGCACCCCGGGTGCAGCCCTCCTCGGGGAGCTGAGCCAGGACATCACCACGCTGGAACGTTTCCTTGACAACTCCCCGGAAAAGCACTCACAGCGCCAAAGCCCAATTACAGTGAGGAACGAGCAGGACAAGACCAGGGAAATGAAATTCAAAAAGAACTGATTTGTTTTCTTGTTTTGGATCAGCTGCATGTAGAAAAAGGACAATTTTGGAGTGCTGAGCCCAAAGCATGTGACACAGCGACAAAAAGCAAAACAAAAATCTCATCAAGAGAAGCACACAATAGCTGCCACCCAGCAGCAGAACAGGCTGCAGCCGCTCGGCTCAGTCATTATGCAATCCAGTGGGATGTTCGGGCAAACATCTGTTCCATGGGAAAGGTGCAGCCTTATCTGAACACCGTGTTCCTGCTCCCTCCACGCGCCGGTCACAGGAGGATTGTGGAGTGGAAGAACACACTCTCCCCAGCACGTCCCTTGCGGGCAGTGGGGGCAGGAAGGCGAGAGGCTCCCAAGGTCAGGCACCCAGCAGTGGTGTTGGAAACGCTGGCCTCTTCCCAGCTTCTGGCTTCTCTCTTTATTACAACCTGCAAGTCCAATCTGCCTACCAGCACTCACAACAAAGCTTGATCAGGATTAGAGACGGCAAACATGGAGCAGGAAGTGTCACCTCTGCAGAACTGAGTGATGACACGCAGGCACAGAGGTGCCACACTAAAACCACGACGCCAATTTAGAGCAGGACCATAAAAGGCCGAAGGACTTTGAAGCCACATTCCTCACAATTATCCAGAAGAGCCAGAGCAACATTCAGCTGCCCTTACCTTTGTTCAAGGGTAGGATAAGCTTCAAATCCCCTAGTAGCAGGTTCCAACCCACCAATTCCACTCACTCAAGCATCTCCTGCCTGCCCAGAGCTGTGGTTTGGCAGCAAGAGGACACAACTTCCAGCTGCCTTTCTAGCTGTGTTGCAAAACCACTGGGGACCTGAATGTAGCACATGAGCCCAGGCAGCCCCTGGGACACTTTTCTGTGTGTTCAGATGGAGTTTCCAGCTGCCACAATGTCCGCGAGAGCCATTTCTCAAACCCAGGTCAGAGAAGCACAAGGCAGTGAAGGAATTCACTTCCCTCCTTCATTTTCCAAGCATCCCCATCTCCCTGCCTGCAGACTCCTGCTGAGAAGCAGGATCCAGGACCTTTACCATGTCCTACCTATGTGCAGGGAAGGAGGCTCACCCCCATTGTCCAATATGCTACTCTCCCAGTGCCCCTAATAAAGAGGGAGAAGCTCAACCTGACTAATCTGAGGTTACACCCTGCCTGCCACAGCCAGAACAGTTGTTCTGTCCCAGATACCCAGGGTTTCCATCATGGCACAGCTCAGGGCTTTGGCTTAGTGTCAGCCCATAGCACCTCCATGCCAGGTAGGGATTAGTGTTCCTGGAACCTCTTCACTAGCCAAGCTCCTTTTGGAACTTGCTGGCTCTGTGAGGATACCTGCAAGGCAGGTGCCAGGCAACAGACAGGGAACTGCTAGCTGGAAAAAGGATATATTCACTGTGGGCAATCCCAATATTTCTTATGCTGATAAATAGCACAGGATATTGTTATTGAGAGGACAAACCCCCTTTAACTAGAGCAGGAGGATGCCTTTGCACATTAGCTTGGCTCCCTTTCCAGTATTCCTTCTCTGGGTATCCTGCAAAGGATCTCAGCCTGTCTGGGGGAGCACTGGCAATGCAAAGGAATCATTCCAGCTGCTCGCAGGAGCAGCACAGCAGATATCAACAGGGTTGGATTGCAGGCTGCATGAGACAGTGACTAACTATCTCCCCTACTTCATCTCTCAGCCCTGTCTCACAGAGGGTTTTGCATCTCTGATCCAGGAGGGCTTGGCCAGATTATTTATAACTTCCACTATTTTAAACTGTTTTCCTATAGGTCCTACCTTAAACAAGATGGCCCACCTCGCTCATTACCAGCAGGAATTATTCTAATCTAATTTAGTCTGAGTATAGAAGAATGCAACCCACGAAGATATCCACCTGCCCACATTTTCCATTTTCTGATAGTCTAAAAAACATGTTGAAGTCTACTTACTACAGTCAAAGAAGGTAAGGAAATCGACTTGAAGTTTCCCAATTACCACCTACCACAACACCAGAACACAGAGATGTCACCACAGTCAGCACAGCTTTAAACCTGTGGGATCCCAGCATCCCAATCAACAGCAGTCTCCAAAGGGAAAACAGCTGTTCTGTCTGAAGGCCACCCTTCACAAGACATCCCAGAGATGCACCTGGATTTTTAACGAGTGGGGTATTTCCTGATTTACTCTGTAGCCAAAGCTGCTCGGCTAAATCCTCTAAGATTTAATTCCGCTCTGGCTAATGTCACCTGACAGAGATTTTCTGAGGGTGCTCAAGCACTGGAGACTTGAAAGGGGATTTCAGAGCAAGGTTATGTACAACATACGTCACTGAAGATAAAGTCCTTGTACCCAGCCTGATGGGAGCAGCCAACAAACTCCTTCACCAAACACTCCCAGGTTGCCACAGGTGCTGCTGACAACACTGCAATGTAGAGCTTTGCATCCCAACACTGAGGACAAAGTCTGGGTGGGAAAGGAGGCAGGGACATCTCTAACTTCTACCTGTTTCAAAAACAGATGTCCAGGCAAAAGCATTAGGTTGCATTTCCAGACTGGTTTTTAGAGTGTGAGTTTGTGATACAACCCTCAAAGAGCACATCCTCTGCACAACTCAGACATGGTTTTCAAGTTGACCACGTACCACTGAAAACACACAGTTCAGAAAACATGCTCAGAAAAGTAGAGCAGTGACACATTCCTGTTTGGGAAACCAAAGGTTTGACTTGATCTTGCAGGTCTTTTCCAACCTTAATGGTTCCATGATTCTATGACCTACTTCTAAGTAAACCTGAGTTTTTTCTGATGTAAAAAGGAGAAACCCAAGCTCTCCAGGCTGCAGATACAACTCATCTGAGCTGGTTTCTTGGCCTCATTCAAAACTCACTCCTTCAACTCTACTGCTTTCCATCAGTGTGTCCTGTGCCTGCCTGGCAGCACCTCACCACCCTTGCTGCCTGTGTGTCTCCTGCACCACCCATCCAGAACCGCGGCACAATGAGGTGAGGGCTGGCCAGCTCTTTAGGAGCAAACTCTGCTTAATCCATCCCAGCTACTGCAAATTCTTTCCTCTAGGTGGATCCAGATGGATCCTGGGCTGCATCAAAAGAATTGTGATCAGCAAGCTGAAGAAGGGGATTCTGCCCCTCTGCCCCACTCAGGTGAGACCCCACCTGCAGAGCTGCCTCCAGGTCTGGGCTCCAACATCAGCAGGATATGGAGCTGCTGCAGGAGAAGTACAGAGAAGGCCATGGAGGCCCTCTGCTCTGAAGCTGGTGGTGTTCACCTGGACAAGGCTCCAGGGAGACCTCAGAGCCCCTTCGAGGGCCTAAAGAGGCTCCAAGAGAGCCAAAGAAGAACTTTGGACAAGGGTCTGAAGGGACAGGATAAGGGGGAATGGCTTCCCACTGCTGGAGGGCAGGGCTGGATGGGATACTGGGCAGAAATTCTTGGCTGTGAGGGTGGTGAGGCCCTGGCACAGGTTGTCCACAGGAGCTGTGGCTGTCCCAGCCCCAGAAGTGTTCAAGCCTAGGTTGGATCAGGTTTGGAGCAACCTGCTCTAGTGGAAGGTGTCCCTGCCCATGGCAGGCGGTGTAACAAGATGAGTGTTAAGGTACCTTTCAACCCAAACTATTCTGTGATTTCATGATCCCTCCCTTCCCTGGACATGCCAACACCTCCTCTCTTTCCCACACTGAGGGGGCTGGTAACCAGGAGGGGTCCTGAGCCTCCAGTCTTCTCCCCAAAAGGGGCTGTATGAGCAAACACCCCCCAGAGCTGCAGCAGCTCTGGACAGACAGGTCCCTGTGCTGTCAGACTCAGGAATAATTTCCAGGTCAAAAGCTATTGACACAAGGTGTGGGGAATTGGAGGTTAAGAAAAAATTTACATTATTGCTCATTACCATGTTCTTTTCTCATCAGCCTTGCAAAGGCCTTCTGCTATCTGTGACTCAAGTGTTTTGGTGGGGTGCTCCTGCACTGCTCTCACAAAGGCACCTGAACAGATGGAAGAAAACAAGCCACAGCAGAACAAGCTCAGAAAAATGGAGTGTGCTGCCAAAAATCGTAACTCAAAGTTTCAACAAGAAGTCTCTCCTCTCCCTGGGATTCTGGCTGTAGCATGGCAGCTAGTGACTCAGCTAGCAGCTGAAAATAAGGTACCTAAAAACCAATGATGTTTAAAAAAATACTTCTGGAGCTCTTACTAGGAAATTCAGACAGGGGAGACACACAAAGAGGACACGAGGAGACAACCTGGTGCCCATGCTGGGCTGCAGGGATGTCTCAGTTGCACTACACCAGCGATCAGGGACAGCCTCCTCCAGCGCAGGCAGCCACGAGCTGAAGGACAGGCTCCTTCTGGAACAGACCTGCAGCCTGCCCCAAGCTGGGGCAGGAAAAAAGCTTCTCCAGCCTGGCCTGGAGGACTTGCACTTAGAGGCTGAGCCAGACATTTATTACTTCTATTCAACCAAGTGCAGCAATGCCCATTTATTTACTCATTTGGGAAACCAGATCTCCAGACTCTGCACAGGTACATGCCCAAAAAAAGATGCAAAAGAATAAAGAGCAAAATCCAAAAGAACACTCAGGCTCCCAAGGTGCTGCTCAGGCAGAACTGAGGCTGTTGCTGAGCTTGTTCTCCCAAACTCCCACAGGCCTCCAGGTGCTGAGGACCCTGCAGATTTCTCGCACTGTTTTCCCCGAAGCTGAGCACACACTTGTACCCAGAACAGCCACAAACCCCTCTGGGAGCAGCACCAGCTTGGGCTGAGCTTGCACAGGGCATACAGTGTGCCTCAGCCTTGGTATTCCTGCACTTGCACAGGAGTGGTCAAGGTCTCTCTGAAGTGATGTTGTGGTTCCTAGGATGTGTCTGATAGAAGACTCTTAATAGGTAAAGACAACAAGTTACCTTGGAGTTGAACCCCAGCCAGCTGGGTCAGCTCTCTTCCCAGAGCCTCCACATCTTGGGCTGTGGAGTTTGGAGCAGCTCTTCTCCAGTGAGGGAGTGGAGGAAAGGCATGCCTTAAACAGAAAGAACTACAACTAAAGAATATTAGGCTCCAAACACAAGTGACCACCTCAGGAAGAGCTCAGTCTGGCTGCCCACACAGCTCGCAAATGTGCATTGACATCACTTTGTAAGCTCCAGATGCAACTGGGAACAACTGGTCTCCCAGGTTCTAAAACAGAGCCCTGAACCATGAACAACTTGTGCCCTTCTCAGGGCTTTACTCAGCATCTGCCCAACACATGGAAAAACTTGGAATGCCTTATGAATCACAGAATCATTAAGGTTGGAAAAGACCTCCGAGATCATCAAGCACAATCTTTGAGTGAAGTTCATCATGCCCACTAAACCACAGAGCAAAGTGCCATTTATACTTGTTTTTTGAACATTTCCAGGGATGGTGTCTCCACCACTGTCCCAGGTAGCCTGTTTCAAGGCCTGACCACTCTTTCAGTGAAGAAATTTTCCCACTGTCCAACCTGAACCTCCCCTGGGCCACTTTGGGGCCTTTTTCTCCTTCCTGTCCCTGTTCCCTGAGAGCAGAGCCTGACCTCCCCAGCTGCCCCCTCCTGTCAGGGAGTTGTGCAGAGCCACAAGGTCCCCCCTGAGCCCCCCCCATATCCCTCAGTTTCTCCTGGAGCTCCAGCCCCTTGCCCAGCTCTGTTCCCTTCTCTGGACACACTCCAGCCCCTCAATGTCCTTCTTGTTGTGAGGGACCCAAAACTGACCCCAGGATTCGAGGTGGGGCCTCAGCAATACCCAGCACAGGGGACAGTCACTGCCCTGGTCCTGCTGGCCACACCACTCAAGCCAGCAGCATGGAGTGAACTTCAGCTTAGCATTTTTGAGCTACACAGAAGAACCTCGTGAGTTCTTTAACACTGTTTACTAAGACTTGAATAAAACAAGAAATGAATTTGTTCCCCTGAACCAGAACACTACAAGTTTGGATCAGCCAAACACACACTGCCACTGACCTGTGAAAGAGAGGGGGAACAGCACAATGCGCTCCCGTGTTTGGACAGAAACAAAAGCCACAGCCAGGCACACTGACATCAAATAGTCCTTCAGAAAAGCATCTCCAGGAGGACAGCCCAGCTGTGTGCTCAGGCTTCTCCTCCCAACCACAAGCTTTCTGGTTTATGGTGGTGGTTGTGGGGAGGCAGGAAGAGACAGAGGTGTGTGGTGATGCTGGCCAACACTTACACAACACTTCTCAGTGGGGAATGAAGGATACATCAGGCTGACACAGGCAGCCTCAAGGCTTAAGGTCTACACTTCCTGGCTCCCAATCCAGTAGTCTCCTTCCAAACCCGGTGGCTTAAGCTTACAGCTCTGTCCCCCCCGCTTGGGGCTCCCCAGCCGCACCAAGGAAGCCAAGCAGGTTTGAGCGGGGGAGTTCTTTTCCCAGAGCACAGCAGAAGGGCAGTTGGAGGGCTCAGAGCAGCTGGTAGCTGGAGGCTGTCCGTGGGAAGAGGAGAAGGCAGGTGTGATGAAGCAGAACCAGCCTGCAGGTACTGTGGCCCCTTTTAAGGGTGGGCCTGACCAAGCTCTGCAGTTTTGTATGGGGCTTCTTGGCTTCCTCCTCACCAAAATGGGTGCATTGCCTTTGCCAGAACTTAAAGGCAAGTCATAAGGCAAAGAAGGTTTGGAGACTGTTTTCTTGTCAAGTCAAAAGCAGGAGCTCTGATAGAAAACATGAAGTATCAGGCAGCACTTGCTACTTCTGCCTGCAACACACTCCTTTTTCCTTTAGATGAGCAGCTGCCATTCAGACACATCTTATCCCTCCCTCCCACAGGTCTTGAAATAAGTCATTTTTCACCCCACCTCACCCTTAAAGATTAAGTTTTTACCCCACTTCACAGCAAAATTTGCATTTAAATTTCATTTCTTCAGCTGCTGTAAAAACCCACCTTGTTTCTCTAGGTTACAGTCTGCTCTTCATGCTGGGTACTTCCAGCCTCCTTGCACTCCAAGTTTTCAGTTTAGAAAAGATTAAAAATAAATCCAATCTTTGTGTTTTAAAACCTGGGAGTTCAGGAAGCCACAGTATCTCTCTAAGGTTGTTATAAACCTTAAATCTCATCTCCTATGGAAGCTTGTGCATTGCCATCCCATCCACACAAAACCAGAGCCTGCACATACTAAACCGAGTTCTTCCCAAATTGCCACATTTCTCATTTTCTTTAATAAGCATTTTCTGGCTTTATCAGTCCAGAAGCCACGTGCTCAAAAGAGTGTCCCAGATAGTTAATCCACCAGTGACTCCTGCCCAATACTGAAATGAAAACAAACATCCAACCCTCTGAGACTACGGAGGAGAAAGACTATGTCAGCAGTTCTGTACCATCAAAATTAATTTAAGCCTGAAGAGATGCTGGGTTGAGAAGAAGTATCTTGGAATTAAAAAAACCCATATGCATATCAATCAGTATGAGACTGCAGCCTCACCTCCAGTGCTGGGGGCACTTTGGGCACCACAAGCTCAGAAGGATCCAAAGCTGTTGGAGAGTGTCCAGAGGAGGGACACGGAGCTGGGGAAGGGTCTGAGGAGCAGCTCAGGGCACTTGGCTCGTTCAGCTGGGGCACAGGAGACTGAGGGGAGGCTCCTCGGGGGCTGCAGCTCCTCCCGAGGGGAGGCAGAGGGGCAGGGGCTGAGCTCTGCTCTGGGACAGGGCCAGGAGCCCAGGGAACGGCTGGGGCTGTGTCAGGCCTTGGCATGGAGCTCAGGGAAAGGTTCTTCCCCCCGAGGGTGCTGGGCACTGCCCAGGCTCCCCAGGGAATGGTCCCAGCCCCGAGGCTGCCAGAGCTCCAGGAGCGTTTGGGCAGCGCTGCCAGGGATGCCCAGGGTGGGATTGTTGGGGTGTCTGTGCAGGGCCAGGGGCTGGGCTGGGGATCCCTGGGGGTCCCTTCCAGTTCTGGATATTCCAGGAGTCTATGGAAAGCTACAAAATGCAACACAATATCCACCTCCTGAAAAACTTCATTGTCTTGTAATGTAAATCAGAATTACAGGGGAAAAGATATTACATTAAGCAAAGGCAATTGTTTACCTTCCAGATTTCATCTCTTATCACTGAAAAAACAGTCCTTACCAACCACAAAAACCACCCCATACCATGGGCTATTTAAACCCCCAAATAATCCCCCCTGTTAGGCAAGAGTGAAACCCAAGGCCTTATTTCAGAACTCCACCTCAGCAAGTGTCTGTAACTGAGCATGTCATTAACAGTGACAAGCACAGCTTTGAGACTTCAGCTTCATTTTCTTCTCTCTCTATTCCAGCTTTGAAGTCAGAGACTATTTTACATCTCTACAG
Organism: Erpornis zantholeuca; assembly: GCA_013400515.1. Taxonomy (NCBI): domain Eukaryota; kingdom Metazoa; phylum Chordata; class Aves; order Passeriformes; family Timaliidae; genus Erpornis; species Erpornis zantholeuca. Next base: position 92,560 of record VZTN01027544.1, on the reverse strand, counting down.
TTTGCATTTCTGCCAGCAAATGCTCTGCGTTTTGTACACTGCCCCCGTCAACACGCAGCCAGCCAGATGGAGAGAGAGGCACGCAACACACACAGAGAGGAGGAAAGCTGTCACTTTGCAGATGACGCCCAGTTAAAAGTGACATTTAAAGTGAAGACAAGTGGTTTCAGGTATTACATCTGCCCTCTCGGCTACATGTGGGACTGAGCACACCACCCCTTCATCCTGGCACGGAGATGCAGAACCAGCTACTCTGACAGAAATTGCGGAAACAAGAACACAGAGAGACAACCAAGTTCCACATCAGCATCCAAGTGGAGTGACTGTGATTGCTGAAGTGCCATCAGCACATTCAGGGAAGGAGCACTCAGCCAGAAGAGGATTTTAGCCAGCTCCCTCCCTTTGAAAAATGCAATAATGGACAATTTTATACTGAAAAATCCACAAAATCTGGTCCATCGGATGTGCAGAGAAACTACAGCAAGAGAAACTACTGCAGCATCTTTGTCCTCAGCTGCTGCATCCTGTTCAAAGCAGAGGCTTTGGAAATATTTCCTTGTGTCTTAGCCCAGGTCACAGAACGTGCCAAACGTGACATGGCAGTGCAAAGATGGGCAGGTCTTCCCAGATTTTTCAGAGCAGTTAAAGTCCATCACTTTTGCCTTGCAGAGGACTCTTCCCTCTCCACCCATTAACAGTGGTAAATGCCATCAGTGTCACAAAGCCAGGGTGAGCTCCATTTCCCAACCCTACACTGGGAAGAGAGCTGCACATCCTCAGGAAGACCCAACCAGTGTCCGTGGCAGACTCCAGCTCATCACCTTCATTTTACTTTGTACAATGGACACGTGTGTTTCTAGGCCTTATGCCAAGCCTGAAGGTTTTTCCTCACTCCCTCAGTTTTTCAGGACCTCAAGTAAAATCAATGGACACCAGAGGCGTCAAGGGGTAATGAAACCGAGCAGGCAAAGTGGTAACAAAACCATGAGCAGAAACCAGCCATGTCCCATCTCAGCTGTTGTGACTCCCAGGATTTTATCAACTGCTGACAAAGCAGGATACACCACCGTTGGTGGCTGAGGTCACCTGAACTCTGCCAGAACTCACAAGTGTTTGGACAATGCTCTCAGGCACTTGGTAGGATTCCTGGGGTTCTCCTGTGCAGGGCCATGAGCTGGACTCAGTGATCCTTGTGGGTCCCTTCCAACCCAGGAGATGCTATGACTCCAGGGCTTCTGGCACTGTGGTCTGCTGGGAGCCTCACAGGACTCAGGAGATGAGTCTTGAGCTTTGAAAGGACTTCACAAAACCTCTCAAAACTTGCCAATTACATAAAAATACTCAAGTGCTCTGAACCCTTCGTGAGCTGTATCAATGCACCAACCCAAACTGCTCCCACTCAAGTTGCTCAAATTGGTGCCAAGTGGCCTGAATTACCTGAGCTCAGACAGCCTTGAATGAGATGAAAAATTCATACACAGCCATTCTGAGCCAACTCCATCACTGGAGGGCTGACAGCACCAGCACCAAACGACATCTGAAGCAGTGCTGTGACTGTACTGCTGCCCAGCTACAACTGGAGAAAAACCAGGTAAATTCCTAGAGCTCAGGAGGATGCTGTTAACTTGCCCTTTAAACAGAATCACAGTTCCATCCACAAATCAGGAATTCCACCCTAAAAACTAATTGAAATAATTGGATTAAATCACCTTGAAGTCATTCATCTCATGCACAGAAACAAGACTGTTCTGCCATACTGTTGGAGAGCTATATTTGATTTTTTTGGTAGGTAATAAACAGTTAGAGAAGCCTCCCAACGTCACAGGATGCTCCACAGGTTAACAGCAGCAAGATGAAGGTCCCTCCTCATCATCACCCTGCAGCACACGTGGCCGGGATGTTCTCCCATCCCACAGAAAAGGGAGGAGGGAGAGCAGATTAAGGTGACCTACATTACTCCTGCTTTAAATACACAGGAGAATCGCTTTTATTGTACCTACCTCATTCCTCCCTGGCCTTCCTGTCCCACATAGGATTGGCAAGACCCCTCTGCCCAGGTGGGATGTGCAGGTGGGGTGAATCCAGCCTTGACCAGGGAGGCAGAAGGCAAGCTTGGGCATCAAGCTTGAATTCCCTAGAGACTGACTTTGCAACCAATGCTCTTTCAAATGGAGATGACACATGTTTCTGTGTCAGTCCTCAACTCCATTAGGTTGCACTTCTCTGGTCTTAGTGGTTGTCTCAGCCACAGGAAGTCTGGACCTTCACTTGCTTGGGGTGACAGAATGTAAAGCAGCAACTGAGAACAGCAAACTCAAAGGGAAAGAAAAGTCTAACTAGCAATTTAAATGACATCTTGCCAGACAGCAAATGAGCAGGCAAAACAATCTTGACTAATTCTACTCTTGCAGAAGCACAACACGGTCACCAGCACAGCCTGATGCACCCAAGATACCCATTTTTAAGGGCAGCATCCTGATGTGCCCAAAGTTTGGGTCACACTAAGGACAGGTTTCCAACACCAGCCCTGCAAAATGACTGTGAACTCAGGTCCCTGGCCCCAAAAGCAGCAGAACTCTTCGCCTACAGAAAAAAACATGGAACAGCTGGGGAATTACTCTGATTTACTAAATTCAGTGAAGGAGTAGAGGCCTGACTGGCTCCCAGCCCAGCACTCCCTTCCTCTGGTGAGCTGCATTTCCTCCAGGAGATGGCTTGGGTCAAAGTGCTACCAGATCTTCTGGAAAAGAAATTAGGAAGTGTCTGCCATGGTACAGGAATGCAGGTAAGTTGAATGGGAAGAGTCAGCATTTTGACAGAGATTTGTCCATAAAACCATTACTGAGTTTAAATGAAGAGTTAACAGCTGCTGTGACTAAATGGGCCTTCAGAGCACAGAAACTCATTTTGCAGGAGCCACCAAGACCTGTGCAAGAGCTCCCACAGGAGCACAGAAGCAGGAAAGCTCTAACAGCGGCAGCTGGAGCACCTGGCAGAAGCTGAACCAAACGTCATTCCCCTGCGTGGCTGGGAGAGGTGGAACATTGTGCAGTAAAGAGAAAAGCAGAGTTTGAGCTCTGAGGAGTCTGACCAGTCTGATCGAGCTCCCCACCAGCCACGGCGCCAGTGGCACTGTCCCAGCAGTGCTGCTGTGTTTTAATGACCACAAACAAGGCAAAGCCGCCCTCGTCTTGTAATCCATTAATTCCTCCCAGTCCAGGAGACTGAGCTGTTTCACCCAGAACAAAGACAGGAGCTGCTGCCTGTGCTGTTCCCATGCTCAGCTAATCTCCAGGCCCTTTCAGGCATGGATGTGGATCTGCCCAGGCTGGTCTTGTGATAAACCCTCGGCCATGACCTGGTTCCCTTTCCTGGATCAAGGGGTGCCTTAGGCAGCAGGAACAGCTACAGTTGTGCTCCTGGAATGTGGGCTCTTGCCTTTCAAGCACTCCACATGCAACAGGCAGGTCTTCAATGATGACAGCAAACAGCTGGTTTACAACTTCTCTTTTCTCCCAGGAAGTCCGTCCCACCCTCTAGTAGCAATTTCTGCAAAGAGAACATGCAGATTTTGCTGATTACAGAGAAGATGAGGACTGGGCCCCCTTAATGGGTCTGCAATGCATTTACACTTCTCACACCGAATGCAAACCGCACAGGCAGGGTTGGACATGCCAAGTTTGTTTTCCTGCAACTCCAGATCCAAAGTCGAGCAGTTATCCAGAATGACAGCACTTCTCATGGGCATCTGCCAGAGGTGCCACTGTACAAAACATGCTAGCTTCATGCTATAGAAGAACACTGCTCTTCTTCACATGTGGATTGCTCCAGCCTGCTTCTGTGTTACAGAAAATATTTAAGAGAACCCTTCACATCACACACTGACTCTCCAGTGGTACACATTTGTGGTTTTTTTCAATATAATTAGGAGAGAGCAGCAGGCTTGCTGTAGCTGAAAGCTTGCAGCTTTCAAAGAAAGCTGGAAGAGAAGCAAAGGGACTTGCAGCCTCTCCCCAGAGCTGTGAGATAAAACCATGTCATGGTAAGTGACCAGCAGCATGGGCAGGGCTGGGAACACTGGGACAACCCAGCACACTGCCAGCTTCAGATTTCCTCCTGAGTCCTCTGACTCAGCCTGATAATTCACCACAAGCCAGTGCCAAAACCCACACTGGGTAAGCTGGGGAAGCCACAAGAACACACCATGGAAGATGACGACACTTAATTAGGGGTTGACAGAGTTTTCTGCTTAATATGTGGGTGAGGAGACAAAGTAATAGAAAAGCTGCTCTAATCACTTCTAGCTTTTTAATTACAAAAATGCTTTCCAGAAAGTCTGGAGGTTAACCCAGCTATTGGCATCACTGAAAAAGTCAAACAAGTCAGGCTGCTTAGGAACGGAGTATTTCCAAGACCTACCTAAGAAGGAAAAGCCCCAACATCACCTTATGATCACTGGCTTGTGCAGGGCTCTGGGAGAAGCCAGACTCCTGTCTAGGGACTCAGTCTGCCTGTTCTCTCCAGAGGAGGTAGAGAGCCTGGGAAAGCCAGCAGCTGCTTCCCCTTTGGCACATGCTCCCCAGGCAGGCAGGTGAGCATTGCTGGGCTCTGCTGAGGTTTGTGGTGACAAGGATCAAGGCCAAACCCACTTCACACAGGCCACAAGTTTGTTTTTTTACATGACCCTCTTCTTTCTTGTGCTTTTGTTTCATTTCAGCATTGAACAACCTTTGGCTTCCAGGCCCTCACAGTGCCTTAATTTCTCTCTCTGGTGTGCTTGTGTCTTTTCTTGGCTCTGAGTGCATTTCCGTGGTGGAACAGTCAGCAGCAGGGGCTCAGCACAACACGTGTCCTCATCCTAGTATTAGAGGAAAACACAAGTGGCTGCACAGGCACCCTCAGCCAGCAAGCAAACACCCAGACCGTACTTGGCCAGGAATTCTGCTTTGCCAAAGACTTACAGAACACAAGAGTACTTTTCTCCTTTGAAAAGTACTTTGACTGCTCCTTTCTCCTGCACTCACTATGGATTTAGAATAGGTGAAATACCGCAGAGGTGTGTCTATCTATCTAACACTAAGTACTTACAGGGAATCCACACCAAACAACTAGGGGTTTGCACCTGCACAGTGCTTAAAAATAGCTTCTGCCTGGCCTCACAGACATGATCAGACAATCGATGTGGCTAAAAAATTATGTTATTGGGCACATTCACGAGGTGACCCAGCATGTAGGCCGAGGAGATGGGTGAAGGACAGCAACACTGTCACTGGGTTATTAAACAAATCAAAGTGGACTATCAGAGATCTTGGTTAGAGACTTGGAATGACCTAATGGGAAAGGAAGTACCACTTTTGCACCTGCCGTTCTGCTGCTATTTATGAGTCTCAAGGCCAATCTGGACGGGGCTTGGAGCACCCTGGTCTGGTGGAAGGTGTCCCTGCCCATAGCAGAGGGTTGGAATTAGATGGTCCCTTCCCATCCAAAACATTCTTTGATCCTATGATTCAAGCATTCTGAGTCACTTCTCTACCAACATAAGCATCTTGAAGAAAAGGAGGTGCCAAGGCCTCTGTGTTAAACCAGAGAGTGTTTCCCAAAACTGACAGCCTGCTCCAATACCTGCTGCCCCACTGTCTTCCCTGAGACCCAGGGGAGATCTGTGAGGGTGCACCCATGGGATCAGACCATCTGGGGAAGGCAGGACCTGCTTTTGCTCCCACTTTCCTGCAGCCAGAATGCCAGAGGGAGCATCTCCTGCTAGCGACATGGCCAGCAGCTCCCTCCCTGTGCTGTGGATGGGAGCACTGAACATTCACTTCCCCCTAAACAAAGCCAACCCTCCTTGCACTGCGATCAGCAAACATTTCCCCCCTCCCACTCCACTTCTGACATTCCCCAGTGCAGTGCAAAAGGTGCAGTGGTTTCTGCTTTTTGAGTCACAAGTTAATGACCCCAACGTAACACCTGCAGTTCCCATATACACACATGAACCAATCTCATACCAGTAGGTCCCAGCAAGCACACGGTACCGCATCCATGTTGAGAGTGAGGCACCTGCCATGCCTCTAGAGATTAATTATGGTACATGGGACTATGCTTGGCAGCCCAAAAAGATGAACGGGAATAATCAAACATTGGCAAAGCTGAAGCAGCAAGTGATGAGAAGGGCTCTCAAGTCTTGGTCGGGGTATCACACAGCCATGGCAGGACTATTTCTGAAGTCAACTGGTGCTAACTGAAAGATGCATCCATGAAGGAAGAGAGTGCTGGAATTCCTGCAGCTCCTTTCAGGCTATAACCACCTTATATGGGAAAACCATATTTATTAAGGTTGTGCATCTGGCAAGAGCCCATAATGGTCATGTCAGTGAATCACTTCAATAATAGTTCTCAAATTATACACTGTTCATACTGAATCCACCCAGGTCATTCCCTGAGGAGGTCTTCCAGAGAGGCCCATGCACCTTCCAAGTGGGAAGATGCAGTTGCAGCTCTGCCAGCCTCAGCCCAGCAGTGGTGGAATGGGCTGTTATATACAGGTCAATGTCAAATGCTGGTTAACAAAAATGAGACTAATCATTCCTCGTCCTGTGCGTTCTCGGGAACTCGTTCTCCAGCCTGCCCTGACACCAATACAGGCGAGCTCAGCATCCTTTGGGCAGTGCCCACATCTCCCTGCCGTACACACTGCCCTTCCCAGCTCCCAGGCTCCATCATCCCAGCTTCCCTGTGTGCTTCCAGCCGATTCATATCTTAAAGAACAATTAATTTGCCAAAGCAGCCTGAATTCTATTTTCATTGCCTTCCTCCTTCCCTGCAGCTGAGCTGTGACTTATTGACTGTGAAGTAACTGCAGGGTCTTTAAGAGTTCAAGGCGCGGGGTGTTTTTCTGCCTGTTCCTGCCTGGCTGACTCCCTCTGTAATCATCCTCGCCAGCACCATTTCACGGCACAGAGGCATGTGACATCCAACTAAGCTGTGAACCATAATCATGCTGGGGATGATGTTTACATTTGATTTTTCCTCAAGCTGATAAGCTCTCTTCAATTTCCCCTCTCCATCGAGTTGGTATGAATTGAACTGCTTATGCCTCACAGGGTGGAATTCTTCTCTTATCTCTCATCTACTCACTGAAAAAATTGCTTCCAGCAACCCTTCAAAAGTCACTTCAAAGTTATCACTGCTAAGAGGGAAGAGCTGCAATCCTGTTCCTAGGCTGTCACAATCAACGCTCTCCCAGTGTTTTTGGAGACAGCCACACAGGTGCCAACAGCACACAGCACACCTGGCTGGGGCTGGGATCTTCATTTTGCTCCTTCAGCCTGAGGTACACAGCTGTCCAACAAGAGTGTAAATCCTTGTTAAATCATTTCAGCTCCCTAAAGTGTTAGAACCCAACCTTGAAGAACACACTGGAGGCTTCTGCTCCAGCTCTGGACCGTAAGTGATTGGCAGACTGCAACCTGTATAATAGGAGACCTGACCAATGGAAATTAATCTGATGTCAACTTTACTGCCCCATTAGACTGAGAACTCCCAGTTTAGAAAGGAGATGGTGGAGGCCAGTTCTGCTGTCCAACAGTTGGACAGTGCCAGTTCTTTTGTAGCAACAGCTCACCCATAACTCGACCATCCTTACATAAAAGGTTTCCAGACCCTGTGTCTCCAGACTGCAGCTGGCTAGAGGAATGGTGATGCACCATTTGCTTACCCAACAATCCCTGGGATCAGGGCATCCTAGCCTGAACAAGACCAGTGGTCACCTGTCACCCCATAGCACCATACCTCCCCACACAACCTCTGCTCCTGCCCACAGCTCACCAGAACCCTGGAGCCCCTTACATTCCCTGCAGTCCCTCCCCAGGGCAGGAGGGTACAGATTCACGGAGAAGGCACAACAAGCATCTGCACGCATTAGATTTTAGAACTCCTTTTTTCAACTAGTTGGTCACAAAACTTTTTAAAACTTTGAAGCCAAGGTCTCAGGAAGGAACGAATTGGGCCTGTGTGTTCATGAATGAACAGTCCTGCTGCTGGCAATAAGTGAGATTTTCTCCCTCAAAGCATGAGATTTTCAAAAGTTCCCTTCAGAACACTCTGTACCTTAAGTCAACCTACTGCCAAGGTCTCACTGACTTCCAGCCCTTCTCCATGCAGTTTTACTCCTGTACCAGACTAACTGGTAATTTTTCTGTAATTGCTGAGGGCTTGGGGAGGGTCTATGCTGGCCTGACCCACAGTCTGGATTAACCCTGCCATGTTGTTCAGGCAGAGCGCAGCACCCAGATGCCTCCTCTCCAGCCAGGAGCCAGGCAGCAGGTTTTGGCTACACTGGTGATCAATGGCACATGCAGAGCAGTGAGCACAAGGGAAACAGCACAAAGCACCTGTATAGGTGGGTCATGGGCACTTCAACACCTCCACACAACAGCAAAGGCATACAGGGCATTATGGGGATTTGTCACCCAGTTCAGACCACGGAGCACAGTGACAACCCCAGACTCGCAGCACAGCCCACCCTGTGCGGGTGCAGCTGTGCCTTCCCACAGCCCACCAAAGGCCACCTCCATTCCCTGGGGTTTGCTCTTCTCCAGCAAAAACTCATTTGCTGTTGTGCACGTTGTCCCCAGCCCCCCGGGAGCTCTAGCTGCAAGTGCGGCTGAGGCCAAGTGACACTATTTGGACGCTACCCAAGTGAGGAGTAAGCAACTTGACTTGAGAAATCAAAGCATCGGTGAGATTACTGGCTCTGTTTCATCTTTTTTACTATCAGCGTAAGGTAAGAGAGCCTACAAGTTCATAAAGTCAGATTTACTTGCTCACGGAAAAATACATGCTCCCTCCTTAAACCCCTCCTGAGCAACAGTCTCCATAGACACTTTGCCTAGTCCTGAGCAACAACGCTCTACCCTCCCCAAAAACCAGAAAGGTGACTGAGAAATTGGAAGGACAAACGGTATTTTAATGGTTCATTGGTGTCCCTGCTCAGGGCAGAAGGGTGGAACAAGATGGGCTTTAAGGTCCCTTCAAGCCCAAATTTTTCTGTGACTCTGAGCAGCAAAAGGTTCTCTCTCACTCCCTCAGCATCACCAGCCAGTGCTCGGAGAACACTCCCAAAAAGAGGTCCAAGGGTGTGTGAGAGCACGGCTAGCAGCCTTGGGAAGGTGGGCCGCAGGCTGCCAGCCCCTGCATTTCCTTGCAGCACTGAGGAACCGCAGCAGGACGGCTGCGGACAGCTTCCCTCAGCCTAAAACTCGGCACCTTATCCAAAGTTACACGCTACACCCACACCCCCGGCGCGGCACATGACATCTGCAAAACGAGCACGTCTTCCACTGCAATTAGATGGTTCTCAGAAGATCTAATGATGCTCATTTAGAGGCCTGACGACATGGAGATCGCTGTCATCACACAGCCAAACCCTCTGAGCACCCGGACTCCGGCAGGTGCCCGGAGCTCCGCGCTGGGCCCGCGGAGGGACGTGTCAGCCCGGCAGCAGCGGCGCTGAACATCACGAGCGCGGCTCAGCCAGCAATCCTGAGGCTGTTAATGAACTAGAAATAATTAGGCAGCAGCGGAGGCGGGGGTAGGTCTACAGCACAGGGCCATGGATCCATTCTTCCACTCAGAAGCCCCGAACCTTCTGCTGAAGCCGCTGCCGGGCTCGGTCTCGCTCTGGGCCCTGACAAACGGGCCCCGACAAACGGGTCCCCTCCGGCGGGAGGGACCCCGGCCAGAGGCAAAGCCCCCGCCCCCGCTGTCAGGGTCTGCCCCGCTCTCCGACTAACCCCTCCACGCCGACCCTGTGATCTCCGGGGAGTGACCCCCGAGAGGGGACGGGGCAGCACCACCCCACCACAGCCCTCCAGGCCCACCCGGGGCCGGTTCCGGGGCTGGGAGCAGTCCCGAAGGCGGAGGGCCTGTGCCCCGCAGGGCGGTCCGGGGGTCGCCGCTGCCCCTCGCAGCTCCGGGACTCCCGAGGGCAGAGAAGAGGGAGCCCCATCCCGGTGTCCCGGGAGTCCCGGGCCGGGGGCGGAACCATCCCGGGGCCGGGGGAGAAGGGGGGAAAGGAAGCAGCAGTTGGACGGGACCACGCGGTGTCTGGGGGGGCGCACTCCGGGGAGGGGGGCTGGACCGAACCACTCCGAGCGCCCCACGGG
>VZTN01027544.1:64376-81276 GCA_013400515.1 Erpornis zantholeuca | reverse complement strand
AGGCGGCGGCATGGCCCCGGCTCCGGGGTGGCGGCTGCAGGCCGGGGGCTTCCGCAGGAACTGGTCCCCCCACGCCGCTTCGGCGCTGGGCTGGGAGCGGTACCGGCCCCGGCGGGAGGCGGAGAGCCGCGGCGTGGACCTGATCGCTGTCACTGCAGGAAAGCGGCCCCGCGGGACGAGGGATGACGGGGGGCTGGTGCCCAGGTGCGGACAGAGGCAAGGGAAGGGGAGGAGAGGGGGCAGCAGCCATCACCAGCTTCCCCAGCCATCACAGGGATCCCCAGTTCGGCTCCCGTGTCTGTCCCCTCTTGGGGCAATGGGTGACGCTGGGAGGGTTTGGGAGTCTGGGGCAGAGTTCCACCGCTTCCCTGGACAGGGCAGGGATTGGGGGGAGGAACCCTTATCTCCAGGCACCACTACCACCAGCATCCTGTGAGCCTGTCCTGGTGCAGCGCTGGGAGGGCGGTGAGTGCAGGTGACTGAGCCACCATCACTGTGGAGGACACCAGGGACAGCCCTCCGGGAGACCTGCTGTGCCTGGGAAGCTGCCCCGGGACCCCCTTCCTGCTCTTTCCCCGCTGCAGGCAGAGCCTGGGCTACAAAGGGTTACGCAAGGCACCCTGGAGTGACACCACTGCCACCAGCCCGGGAGCTCGGCTCCTTCCTGGTCGGATCCCAGGCTCGGTGAGTGCCTAACTCTGTCCCCCGGGATCTGTTGGCCGTGCTTTCTGGCGTTCAGTCGTGCTTTCACCTGGGGAACCGGCCATGCTTTGTCCCTCTCTGGGTGGCTTCAGGACCCAGTGATCCTCCCGGAGCTCTGCTCCGTAGCAGGGAGATACCCCAGAGGATCACAGCTTGGCGCCCCAGGGCTGGAGGACGTGCCTCTCTGTTGCTGATTTACACTCGGTCCGGAGCAGCCCTTCCAGAAACCTTTTCCCAGAGCAGGAGCTCGGGATCAGTCCATCGCTCTTTGGGTGGGGTTGGGGTAGTACAGTCTCTGGAGGGATCCGGGACCTCAGTGCTGCATGGCCAGGACCAAACAAGCGGCGAGTGGTTTTGCAGCACTGGCTGAGAGCAGGGACCTCTCTGATGCCAGGAAGGCTTTGAGAGTCTCAGGTCGGGGAGAGGGAGAGTGGGGCTGGCTGTGTGCACGGCTGGGGTGGACAGTATGTGTCGCTTTTCGATAAGTGATCCCCCGACTTGTTGTCCCCATGGCGGGCATTGTTGGTGGCGTCACCCGGGGCCAGGCACAGCCCCGAGCAGTGGGACGAGCTGCCCCAGCACAGCTCGGCTTTGTTTGGCTTCAAACCCCCTGGGAGTTGCTGTCACGGTACATGTGTGGGGCGGTGTGGGGCTCCAAGTGCTGCCGGTGCCCGGTGCTGGGTGTGTCGGGCTGGGCCATGGTCAGCTCTGCCCAGATACTGCCTCTCCCTGCGGGGCCATTCCAGGTGCGGGCTGGTTTCTGTCGGAAACCGGCTGAGCCGGCTCCTCCTGCTGCCAGCCTCGGCCTTTGGCTGGTGCGGGCCCTACGCCAGATCTTGGGGGGAGACTGGGGACAGGGACAGGGCTTGGTGGCACCGTGGGCGCGCTGCCTGTGCCGCTGGCAGCATGGGAGCTGCTGCTATACCCATGCTGCCCCAGCCACTGCCTGGGGAGAGCAACAGGCAGCAGTGGAATGCAGGTTTGTGGCCAGTTTGTGGCACCCTGGTGTTGGGACAGTAGTGGGACCCAGCTGGGGACAGTAAGAGGCTGTGTTGGGTGGCATGAGGGGTGGCTCTTGTGCTCTTGCGCAGCAGATGTCACCACCCTAGGGAGAGGGATGATCTGTCTGTTCCAGGTTGGTGTCTCTCAGACCTATAGCTCTCACCATGTCACCTGCACGTGTCCAGGGAGCATGAACAACACTGGTGACACAACTGAAACCACCCCAATGCCACATTGGGAGTTCCTGTTTATTATCAGCTTTCCTAATGCTGGTACAGGACAGTGGGTGCTGCCACCCTGGGGTCCTGCCCAGCCCCAGCTGCCCCCTGGTCCCACGTGTCCCTGGGTGGCAGGGAGGCACTCGGGCTGGTTTCAGCAGCTGGTGACGCAGAGGGGACTCTGCCCTCCACACCCATGGCTGTGGCCCGCCTGTTGGGTGAATGATTACCCCGGGGCTGCAGTGGGCTGGGTGTCATTTCAGGGGCTCAGACCGGTCTCGTTTTGGGGGCTCAGCCGTCTGCCTCAGCACCACTCCAGCTGGGGCTGCCCATGGGATGTCCTTGTGCTAGGGCTGAGCTGCCGCACTTGCCCGGGGCTGATTGTCCACTGCCAGATCCCTGATGTAGCATCGCCCTGGCATTGCCCACAGGGTGTCTCTGAGGCCTCCTGATCCCACCAAAGCTGCCCCGTGGGCAATTCCCAGAAGGGTTGTGGAGGTTTTGAGCTCCCTGTGGCAACAGCGTGGGGATCCCTGTCTGGACTTGAGGGTGGCTGAGCTGCACTGGGGGGCTGCTAGGAATGAGCACAGCCCCAGCACAGCCACTCCAGAGCCCTCGGACACCACGGGCCATGTGGTGCCATGGGAACTGTGGGTGTTCACTTTGGAGAAGAGGATGCTCAGGGAACCTCATTGCTCTCTACAGCTCCTGAAAGGAGATTGTAGTGAGGTGGGGATCAACCTCTTCTGCCAAGGGACAGGACCAGAGGAAATGGCCTCAAGTTGTACCAATGGAGGTTCAGATTAGATACCAGATCATTTTTTTCACTGAAAGAGCAGTCAGGCAATGGAATAAATTGCCCAGGAAGGTGCTGGAGTCACCATCCCTGGAAGCATTCAAGAGACATCTGGATGTGGCACTTGGGGACATGGTTTAGGGGTGAATATGGTGGTGTTGGGGTGACAGTTGGATTTGATGATCTTGAAGGCCTCTTCCTGCCTTGATGATTCTGTGATTCTGTGGGCCCCTAATCAAAGTGGCCTCTCTCTGTCCCACCCCATGGGAACTGGTGGGAGGCTCTGGTCCTGCTGTCTCCCACCCACATGGGAACCCATGTCTCTCTGGGTTCATGCTGACATTCCCTCCAGGGAGCCAGGATCCAGTGGAGATCCCTGGGCCCATCCCAGGAGTTTCAGCCTCAAAGGGACATTATTCTGTCAGGCTTATCTGTCCTAGGTGGAAATCACTGGATTTGGGGAAAACCCAAGGAAACCAAATGGTGAAACTGGGGCAGTGGTGATGCCAAACCAGCTGGCAGAGCTGCTGGAGCCCAGAGTGGGTGGATAGGCACTGAAACACCATTCAAAGCAGCACTCCAAGGTCTGCTGGAGGGGAGTGAGACCATGAGGATGGCATGGACAGTGGGTCGCAGCCATGGAGATGAATCCTGTCCTTGTCCTGTGTAAAACCTCCCCTTCCATGGATGGATTCCTGAGGGGATGGAGATGGACTCCTGGGGGGTGATTTCATGGTGCACAGAGGCGGCTCTGGGTTTGGAGCAATGCAGGGTTAGCTGGGGTGTGACATAGCTGCCAGTCTCGGTGTCCTGGCACCGTGGGGCTCTGTCCCCTGCAGCCTCACAGTCCCCTATGGCTCAGCTTTGCTGCTGCTTTTGTTGCAGCCCGATGTTGGATTGAGGAAGGGTCCAGCGGCTGCAAAGAGGAGCCGGACCCTGTCGGAGCCCCCCGGCTGTCCGGCTGCTACCGCCAGTCTCCCCAGCTTGTGCTGGTGGGTGCCCACCATGGAGGAGATGGTGATCTGGGAACAGCACACGGTGACACTGAGCAGGGTAAGTGTGGCCTGGGGTGGCCCTGCCATGGGAGGGGATGGGGTCTGTGGGGTCAACTCTTGCCTGATCCCACTTCTGCCCACGCCCACTAGGACCCTCACCGGGGCTTTGGCTTTGCTGTTTCTGGAGGCCGTGACCGTCCCAACAGGACAACCGGGGACACAGCGGTGTTTGTTTCAGATGTGGTGTCTGGGGGACCAGCAATGGGTCAGCTCCAGTGAGTGCACGGGGATGTGGGGCCATAGGGGCTTCTCACTGCCAGTGAGGGTGGGAAGGATGGAGAATCTCTCCTGCTGGGATAGGGCCAGCACCACTGTTGCCCTGCCTGGCTGAAATGGGATCCCTTGGGGTACACTTGCTACCCCACCAGCTCCCCAGGCTGGGAGCTGTGCCTGGGGCAGAGTCACAGCTGCATTTTTCCCTCCCAGGAGGAAGGATCACATTGTGATGGTGAACGGCCTTTCCATGGAGAACGTCCCATCCTCCTTTGCTATTCAGACACTTAAAACCTGTGGCAAGATCGCCAACATTGTGAGTGTGCTCCGTGGTGGGATGGGGGCTGGCATCATGCTCACACTGTGCTTGTCCCCATCACACCTCCCCTGTCCCATACACACCCAGGGTTTGGGGCTTGAGAATTGCTGCAGGCACATCTCCTGGCAGAGACAGCTGTACCCACCATCCTCTCCTACTCGCTTTGCACCTGCAGACACTGAAAAGACCAAAGAAGGTTCACCTCCCTGTGAGCAAGAGCACCCCTGGGTCCCCCGCTGTGCCCCAGCCCTATGACTCAGATGACGACTACAGGCTGCACCGCTCCCGGGATGACCTGGACCACAGCCAGGGCTACGATGGGGACTCATCCAGCGAGAGGAGCTCTGGTCACCACCACGATGACCGTCGCCATCACAAGCTGGTGTCACGGAGCCGGAGGCGAAGCCAGGACAGCAACCACCGGCTGCAGAGTGGCTCAGATCGGAGAGGCCACAGCCGACACTGCTCTGCCAATGCCTTTGGCCAGGACGGGGACACCAACGGGCTGGCCCTGGTGTCAGGCTTCAAGCGGCTGCCACGCCAGGGTGTGCCAATGAAGCCCATCACGTCAGTCCTGGTGAAGCAGAAGCAGAGTGAAGGTGAGGCTCTCCTGCTCCTGCTGTCCCTGGATCTTGTTGCCTGATTTTTGGCCGTGCCTTCCCCCGGGGAGGAGGCAATGGCTGGGTGGGTGCCAGGGCCTGGCTGCAGCAAGGGGACAATGCATGCCATGCTGGGTGCACTAAACTCCTGCCCTCACCCAGGGGCTACAGAGCTCAGCTCTCCAAGGGGAGCTGGGGCTTGTGGGGGTGGTGCCAAGGGGGAACCTTGAGAGGGTCCTGCATCTGCCTGACTCTGCCACCATCATGGCTCTCTCTGGTGCAGAGTATGGCCTGAAACTCGGGAGTCAGCTCTTCATCAAGCACATAGTGGAGAGCGGGCTGGCGGCCAAGGGCAACTCCTTGCAGGAAGGAGACCTCATCCTGAAGGTATGGGGGCCCTGGGGTGCACAGCACTCACTGGGGAGTCTCATCTGGCCCTCTTTGGAGGCCTCATCGCTGCCTAGTGTTGCTACAGGGGCCAGCCATGGCTGTGCTGGAGGCAGTTCTGTCTGGTGCCCACTCCCTGCCCCAGCCCCTCTGGCTGTCCTGGGACCCTGCAGGGGCTCTCAGGGCCCAGATCCCTGCATTGCCAGGGCTGGTGGCATGTCCTGCTGGCACAGCGGGGTTGTATCCACCCCACTGTCCCCACAGTGTGTGGTACCCTGCTGTGTGTCTGTGTCCCCACTGGATGACAGTCACAGAGGTGTTTGTCAGGTAAAATGATGCTTGAAGTATTTAGGGAGGAGGA
Organism: Erpornis zantholeuca; assembly: GCA_013400515.1. Lineage (NCBI taxonomy): Eukaryota > Metazoa > Chordata > Aves > Passeriformes > Timaliidae > Erpornis > Erpornis zantholeuca. The sequence goes on along the minus strand of VZTN01027544.1, from coordinate 75,624 downwards.
AATAGAGGGAGGGAGACCCTTTGTTTGCACACCTGGTCCAGGCAGACCTGTTGCTGCTGGGAACTGATGCCAAGGTGACTCTGGGGCAAACAGAAGGGATTACATCCCACAATCTGTTGGGAAAAAGCTGCTACCACTCAGGGAGATCCCAGCCCTAGGGCCTGCTTGGGGCCTGACTCCCTGGCACCAGGCCAGGACATAGAAGGACAGTGCTGGGCCCAGGGCAAAGAAAAACTGAGCTTCAGGTGTCTGAGGGGTCCATGCAGCTCCTGCCTCTGGGCAGAGCCCCAGGCAGGTGGAACAAGCTGTGCTAATGTTTCCTTTGCACAGAATGAGGTCACACTGGGAGGCAGCCAGGAACAGAGACACAGAACAAGTGAAGCTGCGGGAGCTAGGGCTGGGCTGGAGGGGCTGGGAAGGGATCAGGAAGATGACAATGAGAGCATCCCATCCCAGTGGGGTGTTCCTGGGGGTGGCTTTCTCAGGACCAGGTGCCCTGAGGCCTCCCACTCTGCCCCTCCAGATCAATGGGGTAGCCAGCCAGGACATGTCCTTGGCTGAAACCCAGCAGCTCATTGAGCGGACGGAGGGGATCCTGACCCTGCTCATCCTCCGGGACCACCAGCAGTTCCTGGTCAACATCCCTGATGTCGACAGCCAGAGCGACAGCTCCCGGATGGACGGTGAGGAGACACGATGGCATGGCCAGGGGCAGACACACAATGCAGGGTCACTGATGCATCTCCCCTCCTGCTGCTGCAGATATCTCAGACATCGACTCTGAGCTGTCCCATCCGCCATCTCCAGAGGCCTCCCCAGGACCTCCTGCTGCTGCTAGGACAAATTCACCACCGTAAGGCCCACACTGTCCCCATGAGCCCCTCTGTCTCCTCGCAGATCATGCTGTGTTCTCCACCTGTCTTGGGATGCTGGTTCTCCATTCCTAAGTCAATGTCCCTGGAGGTGGTACTGCCATTCCCAGCTTGCTCTGCTGTCTCCACTGCCCATTTGACACTGCCTGTGCTCTGCCTAAATCCTGCTCACCCTTGTTCCAGAGAGAAGAGACGATCGAACAGGGAGCCTGTGGCTGAGGTGACTGTAGCCGATGCTCAGGGCCTGGGTGAGTGGACTGGGCACTGAGGGGGCTCCAGGCTCCTGTGCATCTCCACTGCCCAAAGCCCCCGGCAGAGCTGTGCCAGGGCTCCCTGTGCCTCAGCACAGCCACTGCTGCTCCTGGACCAGCTCTCCTTCCTGCAGACCTTCTGGAAGCCATGGAGGGGGATGGCCACAGCCTTCACACCAGCCCCACTGCCCGAGCTGCCCACAAGGATGGGTATGTCTGCAAGAGGCAGGGGGGAATGGCTGGGGGACATGAGGAGCTGCTGTGGCACAGGGTTGGGGTCACAGGGCCAGAGCCTCCCTGTCCTCTCCTCGCATGTCACCACTGGGCTGACTGTACTTCCCCATGGCAGGTACAGCACCAACTCCAGGATCGTGCGGTTTGTGAAGGCCAAGAGTGTGGGGCTGCGGCTGACGGGTGGGAATGATGTGGGCATCTTCGTGTCCAGCGTGCAGGAGGGGAGCCTAGCTGACAGACAGGGCGTCCGGGAAGGTGACCAGATCCTGCAGGTACCCGGGGCTGAAAATGCTCCACGTGCTGCTGCACCTGGACTGGCCTGAGCCCTTTTGGGTCCCATATCTCCCCAGGGTATCACCTCCAGGGTGATAGGGACCAGTTCCCTTTCCCACTCTGGGCACTGCTGTCCCTGGGTCCCCTGCTGGTGCCCATGCCCTCTGTCCTGCTGGCAGGATCATGTCCAAGTGCTTTTCTGTGGCAGGTGAATGACACCAGTTTCCAGAACCTGACCCGTGAGGAGGCTGTGGAATATCTCATGGCCCTGCCCCCGGGCGAGGAGGTCACACTGTGGACCCAGAGCAAGCAGGACAGTGAGTGGTGACCAGGTTCATCCTGGGCTTGTGCCTCTCCATCCTCTGTCTCTTCTGGGCAAGCATCAGACCTGCTGGGCTTGCCATGGCATTTCCTGCCCCGGCAGGGTGGTCCTTCTTCGCCCCTCCTCCTCCTCCTGAGAGCTGATGGGAGGGGACCAGACTATCCAGGCCCTGTTTGTGCCTCGGCTTCCTGGAGTGTGGGGGCTGGCACCATGGCTCAGCCTGGAGGGGCCAGTGTGTGCTGGGGAGTCAACCCTACTGTCCCCAGCATGCCTGAGAAGGCCATGGGAGGAAAAGGTGTCCCCAGTACCCTCCTTAGCAGCAAGGCCTACTGTGGAGCCTCCCAGCCAGCTTAGTGCCTTTCCAAATCTCTCCAGCATCTTCTTCCTCAGCCACCTCTTCCCCTGATGCTCCCTCTTGCCCTGGGCTCCAGTTTACAGGAGGATGATCTCATCCAACGTGGGTGACTCATTCTACATCCGGACACACTTTGACTTTGAGAAGGATACACCATCAGGGCTCAGCTTTGTCCGTGGGGATGTGTTCCACGTGCTGGACACCATGTACCGGGGCAGGCTGGGGAGCTGGCTGGCTGTGCGCATGGGCAGGGACCTGCAGGAGCAGGAAAAGGGCATCATCCCCAACCGGAGCAGGTAGGGATGCAGCCAGGAACAGCCTCTAGACGAGCAGAGCCAGGGAAAGCTCCCGAGTGAGCTGGAGACATGGATGGTGGGCTCAGTGAGAGGCGGGGCAAGGGCTGGTGGGGCAGTGGTGGGAAGTGTGAGCTGGTGAATTCCTTTCTTGGGGTGGTGGGGCAGCTGCTGATCAAATTGTCCAAAGTCCCAGAGAGAGAAGCCTACCACAGCCTCACCTGGCTGTGCCATGGAGCAGGGGTTCCAGCTTCTCCTGACCTGCTCCTTAAACCCAGAGGCTGCAGATCCTGAGCCCTCTCCTCTCCCAGGGCCGAGCAGATTGCCAGCCTGGAGTCGGTGCTGAAAGCCACGTCTAGTGCCAACGCCTCCGGGGCAAGGGCTGAGTTTTGGAAGCTGCGGGGCTTGCGGGGAGCCAAGAAGATGCTGCGGAAGAGCCGGGAGGACTTGTCTGCCCTCACAAAGCAGGGGCGCTACCCACCATATGAGAGGGTGGTCCTGAAGGAAGGTGGGCACCAGGACAGCCTGACTCACCTTGGGGACGTTGGTCCTGGGGCTGCCCTGCTGCAGATGCTGATGGGCCCCCCTCTCCTGGGAGGAGCAGGGCGAGTCGCGGGCCTGTGGGCACCATGAGGAGCAGGGCTGGGTGCTCGGGTGCTGGGAGCTCTGCCCTTGCTCCCCCCCACCCTGAGCACCTCTGTCCTCCCACAGCCAGCTTCAAGCGGCCAGTGGTGATCCTGGGCCCCATTGCAGACATCGCAGTGCAGAAGCTGAGCAGGGAGTTGCCCGAACTGTTTGAAATTGCCCGTAAGTGCCCCCACACTGGGGAGAAAATCCTATCCAGCAGCCAGACCCTGTGAGGGTTCTTTACCTTTAGCTCCCTCCCTATGACACCCCAACACCTTCCTGGGCTCATTCAGCCTCTCCCCTCCTCTCCCTGAGGGACACAGCCCTGGGGCTGGGCATGGGCATGGGCATGTCCAGCTGTTAGAGGTGCAGCCCCTCTCATGCCCCATCTCTGTGTCCTGCAGCGAGTGTGCCCCGCGATGGGGCATCGTCCAAGGTCATCAAGCTGGACTCGGTGCGGCAGATTGCAGAAAAGGTGAGACCTTTCCCATGTTCTTGGAGCCAGCTGGGGCCTGTGGAAAGCCCATGGGCCCCATCCCTGCTCCCAGCAGGGCTGATGGCTGTGCCCTGCCCCAGAACAAGCATGCCTTGCTGGACATCACACCCTCGGCTGTGGAGCGCCTCAATTACGTGCAGTACTACCCAGTGGTGGTGTTCTGCGAGCCTGAGAGCCGGCAGGGCATCAAGGCCATGCGGCAGTGGCTGGCACCTGACTCCAGGAAGAGTTCCCGGCGCCTCTATGCCCAGGCCAACAAGATGAAGAAGTATTGCAGCCACCTCTTCACGGCCACCATCAGCCTCAGTGGCAGTGGCAATGCCTGGTATGAGCAGATCCAGGACATCATAAGGACACAGCAAAGCCAGCCTGTCTGGACAACAGCAGAGCAGGTACAGGCACGGGCTCTCTGTGGCAAGGCTTGGCCTCCTGGGGCTGCAGCCAGGCAGCTGACAGGGCTGCGCATGCCCCCACAGCTAGGGTCCCACCTCTCTGTCACCCCCACCCCCCAGGCAGATGTAACACCCGAGGACAGTCTGGACCTGCTGAACCCACCGAGCACGGTGGCCTCAGGCTACCTGACGTGTGACAGCCATGCCAACAGCGACTACGATGACACAGATGGGGAGGTGGGTGCCTACACTGATGGCGAGGCAGAGGATGCCTATGACCAGCCCGGGCTGGCCCGTTCCTCTGAACCAGCACAACTGGCCCCGAGCCATGGCCTGGACTCCTCCAAGCCAGCACAGCTGGCCCCAAGGCACAGCCGAAATGAACAGGTGGGTTCCCTCAGACTGCTACGAGGACCTGGTGGGGCAGAAGAGGGTGGCACAGTGCCTGGCTCTGGGGTGGAATTTCCATCCTCGTGGCACAGGCAGGGTGTCACCTCTGGCTGCTGCAGGGTCCAGCCGTGTGTCTGTGCACTGCTCTGGGTGTCCCTGCCCCTGAACCCCTGCTCTTCCCCAGGTGCCCGAACAGCCACAGCAGGGCCGGCGCTATGACAGCATCAGGTACCCTGTGCCCCGGGTGGGGGTGGCAGCCGCCCAGCGCTGGGGACGGCCTGGGAGGGCACTGTCCCTGTCACACAGAGCCATCACCACCCTTCTGTCCCGCAGGGAATACGAGCACGAGGCAGTGAGGAGAAGGTTCACACGAGCCAGGGATGACTCAGACCAGGATGAAGGCTACGAGTGGGGCCCAGCCACAGATGTGTAGTGGCACTGCTGGCCTGTCCCTCTGGACCAGCCCTCCCACAGTCCTGCACAACTGGGTGCAGGTGACAGCTCAGGTAGTGCCCCTGTGGCCAGGCTGGGCTGGGCCCAATCCTGCTATACCCTGCATCACCAAGTGCCTGCACTACCGTGTGCCTCCTTCCCTTTTGGCCACAGCCACTGCTACTGGAATAAAAGGGATGTTTGGATCAGGACAGGCTGTTTCTGGGGGTGCTGGATGGCAGCTTGCAGGGGACACTGTGCAGCAGGGTGGCCTTGCTGGGACCCAGGCACCTCCGTGGCCAGGGGCACCGTAAGGGGAATTGGAGCCTGGCACTTCCATAGGCTTGGGATGTGCCCCCCAGAGCCGAGCCTCCTCTGCTGCAGCACTCCTGCAGCTCCTCAAATGCAGCCTCCCATATTTCCCAAAATTTTTATTTTTAGAGCAACCAAGCACACAGGCACAGCCAGGTCAGTACTGCTGCAGCCCTGGGAGCCCAGAGAGCTGCTCACAAAAAGGCTCTCAGCCCCAGGGTCTCGGGATGTGGGGCTGGGCAGTGCCATGTTCCCTTTTGCTGCTCCAAGAGCTGTGGCTCTGGGCCGGGCTCTGCATGCAGAGCAATTCAAGGCAGCACCAAGGAAAAGCTGAGGCAGGTTCCCAGCTTGGTGCAATGGGTCTAACGGAGTTTGTTTGCACCCCAACAGGCCTATGGCCAAGCCAGGGGAGAAGAGGAGGTGCCAACAGTGCTTCTGCCCTTAAGGCTGAGTCTGGGAGCTGCTGGGAGTCCCTCAGGGATGCCAGTGTGCACCCACACATGGGTGTGCAGGATCAGTGCTGCTCTGGGGCTGTGCTGGGCTGAGCTCTGCAGTTGAGCTGTGCTTCCAGCACTGTCCCCACCTCAGGAAAGGCACCGTTGGTGAATGTAAAAGTACAATAGTCATTGATTGGATGGGGGGAACTTTCACATAGGGTCCCCTCTCCTCCCACTAGCACAAGGCCAAGGCAAAGGACCCTGTGTAGCAGCAGGACAGGCACTGTGCAGGCACTGTGAGGTGGGGAGGGGTGATTGGAGCATGAGAGGCGCCCAAACCGTGGTACCATGTGCCTTGATGCTGCTCAGGCTGCATATCAGCCCCCAGCCTCCCACTGTGTCCTGAGTAAAACAAAAGAGGTGCAGGCTTAGGCCCTGTGCAGGACTGAGGCAGAATGCAGAGCCAGTCCTGCCCCTGCAGCCCCGGGGCTCGCTCCTGCCTGCCCCAGGCATGGTGGCTCAGAGGAAGAGGGGCTGCTCCTGCCCCGTCAGCAGTCGGTACGTGGAGGCCGGCATGGTCTTGATGTGGACCTAGGCAGAGAGGCACAGGTCAGAGGCCCCAGCCCGGCCTGGAGAGTGCTGGTGCACAGCTCTGAACCCAGTGGCTCCGTGGGGGCTGAGCTCACCTCGCTGACTGCCTCGGTGAGGATCTGGATGATCTTCTCATGAGGCGTGGCCACCACGCTCTGCCCGTTGATCTCGATGATGCGGTGCCCCACGCGGATGCCGCCCCGCTCCGCAATGCCCCCGCGCATCAGGCTGCAGATCTGGCAGCGGGGAGTGCTGTGAGAGCAGGGCTGTGCCCACAGCCCAGCCCTGCGTCACCACTGCTCCAAACCCTCACAGCCCTGTAGGCTCCTGGCCGGAGCTCTGGACTGGGGTGCACACCTCCTCCAGCCCCCGGGCACGCAGTGAGGGCAGGGCTGTCCCTGTGCATCGCTGCCACCAGAGCGATGTGCTGAGCTGGGGCAAGGGTAAGGGTAAGGGATTTTGTCCCCCGGCTGAGGAGGCTGTGGCTGCCCCACTCACCAATCCCTCCTGCTCCCCTTGGGCCTGGGCTGCAGAGACTGAGCTCCCTGGGGCATCAGGAGAGACTCACATCTCCAATCCTAGGGGGAGCACTTGGTGTGCGAGGTGGCTGTGCCTCCCACTGAGCCCAGGAATGCCCCTCTCTACCTTCCCAACACAGCCACGGGAGAGCCCAGGGCAAGGAGTGGCTGGGGCATGGGGGACAGCAACAACTGTCACTGGGGTCATGCCCAGAAAGCCAGGAAGAAGCCACCACCCTGAAAGCAAACAGCTACAGAGCACCGGGGAGAGGGATACAACCACCGGTGCTGCAGGTAGGCTGTGAGGAGCCTTTTGCTGTGCACAGCCCTGTGACCCCTTGGCCCAGGCAGGCACATATGGAGTGCAGGAGCTGGGGCTGCTCCCTGGGCACAGCCAGCTGCTCTGCCTGTGCCTCAGGTAGACCCTGGCCCAGCTCCCATCCCATGGGCACTCACCACACCATTTTCAACACAGAAGCCCAGCTGGTACTTGGAGTCGGGGCATCGGATGACAGCTGTGGTGACAGGGGGACAGTGCACAATGTTCAGTGTCACCTCGGTCTGGTGCTTCAGCTCCTGGAAGGTGGGATGGGGCTTGGTCAGATTTTGGAGACCTATTCAGACTGGTCAAGGGGTGATGCAGCCACATTGCTCATGTTGGGGCTGAGGATTAGCAACCTGTTTTCAATGGGGAAGCTGAAGTACACAAAGAGACACTGCAAATACAAGTCCAGGGCCAAGAACTTACAAACCCACCCCAAGACATCACTGCCCCTGAGGCTATGCTGTCCTTGCTTTCAGCTCCTTCCCATCCTACCGAGAGGTAGATGATGCAACAGGTTCCCTTCAGAACAGGTGCCTGCTTCCTCCTCCACCCTCTGCCTCAGGCAGGGCCACAGCAAGTACAGTCCCCAGCTTTGTCCCTGCCTTCCTCCCAAGCACTCTGATCAGGAACTGTCACAGCCTGGGGAACAGGTATGACCTCTGCACACCTGCTTCCACACCTGGGGGCCCCAGCGGAATCCTGGTGTCACAAACACTCCCAGATCATTCAGGCCAGTCCCCATCTCCCTCCTGGGGTGAGGCAGGTCACCCTGCCCCGGCTCACCCGGATGATGCTTTGGCAGGTGCCCAGGGGCAGCCCCACCAGGCTGGTGCCATTGACCGACATGAGGCGGTCCCCAATGCTCAGCTCGCCTGACCGCTCCGCAGGGCCCCTGTGCATCAGGTTGGCGATGACCACGGTGGGCAGGATGGAGCCCCAGCCCGACTCCACAATGGCGATGCCCAAGATCTCCCCCTTCTGCTTCCGGATGCAGACCTGGGGGAAGAAGAGGAGGGCTGCAGTCGTAACATCCACCAGAGTCGTGGAGCACACGTCCCAGCCCACAGCTGGCTGGGATGGGGTCCGGTTTTGTAGGGAGCACCTCAGCTCTGCTCAGGGAGCCACGGAGTGGATGACACAGAAGTGCCAGTGAGTTCCCCACATTGTATCCACCCACCCGAGCAGCTTACGTCCTTGCAGTTCTCCTGCCGAGAGAAGTGGGTCAGCTCTGCGTTGTACTGCTCCTGGTCCTCGAGGGCACGGCTGTACTGGCGTGGGCTCAGCTCACTTGGGTCGATGCTGTTGGCCTCCAGGAAGCGCTGATAGGCCACACCAAACGCCTGCCCGATGGCCTGGGCGATGACCTGTGCCTGGGGAACAAAAGAGCTGTTCCTGCCCATGGCTCAGGGTGGGAGCCAACAGTTCCCAGTGCCCTGCAGTGCCCAGCACAGCAACTGTCCCTGGGAGCTCCAGGGCATCCTGGCTCCTTCGCTGCCTGAATGGGCCTCTGTGTAGAACCAACTCTCCCCTCTACTTTGCTCTGTGTGTCACAGAGGTGTTCAGACTGGCTCCTGTCCTCTCCCTTGTAAGAGCTGTTTCTCCTGTTGCAGCCCCAGCCCAGAACAGTGGGATGGGGCTCAGGTCCCCAAGGCCACCCCCACCCACCCCAAGGCCCCGTGTGTCGCCTCACATCAGCTGAGTGGAAGACGTGGCAGATCATCTTGTAGAGCCGCTTCTCCTCCGCCACCTCCGAGCGCCGCGGCAGCTTCCGGCGCGCCATGAGCACCACGAGGGAGCCGATGTCGGCAATGTAGGAGATGGTCTGGAGGGAGTGATCCATCATGGCCTCCTGGCAAGGGGGACACAGGCTGAGAGTTCAGCCCCCTCTGGGCCAGCAGACCATGTGGGCAGCCACAAGCCTGCTGGCACTGCAAGCAGGAAGGGCTTGGCCGTGGTGCTGGGATGTGGCGCAACTGCCCGGCACGTGCTGGGCAGAAACCACATCTGTGCCAAAAGGTACAAAAACAGCTCCTTCATCAAGGACTCATTTGTGTTCCTGGGTGCTGCCAGGAGACAGGACAGTGTTTCCCTTTTGCCATAATGCAGAAACTAATCCTGAGGCAAAGAGCTCCCCAGGTTTCAAGCCTGGGTTCCCCAGAACTTGGTCTGGGATCCCAGCAGCTCCACAGGGTGCAGGTTGCATGGGAAGCCTTGTGCAGCCACACAGAGAGGCAAGGATGTGACACAGGGTGGCTATGGAGTGACACATCCCCTGCCAGACACATGTCCTCATCCATAGGCCATCCCTAGGCAAGACCCTGCTGGTGTGGGAACAAAGCTGAGATCCTGAAAGCAAACAGGAATGCTGAAGCAGCCCCAGGGCCATGTGGTTACTGCTGTACCTGCTCACCTGAGTGTCAGCAGTGAGCACCTTGATCCTCTGTGTGGAGACAAAGAGATCCACCTCTGTCATGGGCTGGGACTCCCCCTCAGGTGCCTGCACAACGATGGAGAGGTCACAGGACCCTGCCGGGACCCAGCCCCACAGCCAGGTGCCCCTGGGCAGATCCTGAGCACTGTCCCACACTCACATGGGACCAGGCTCAGGGCAGCCAGGCCCCCCATCCTTCCTGCACCTTGATCCTGTCCACTGCCTCTTGGGCCTGTGCCATGCGGACGCTGGTTGGGGGGTTCCTCTCCGAGGCCAGCTGCGTGGAGCCCAGGTACTTGGCCCCAAAAATCACACCATCCAGCAGGTCCTCTGGGTCACAAGGGCCTGGAACTGAGGTTGGGAGGGATTGAGCAGGGGCTGCTCCCCCACCTGAAACTGGGGGTACCAACTCCTGCTGCCCATTAGCTGCATTCCTATGCACAGTGAAGCAGCTCAGTGCTTGGTACACGGGCACCTGGCATCCCTGGGGGACCAGGGCTGCCTCCCCCTTCCCTTGGGAACACATGGCATCCCTTTCCCCCAAGTATACCCCCTCCCTGATCCCTGATGCACCTCCATTTCCTAAATAAAGGCTCAAACAAGCCACCTGGAGCCTGGTGCACCCACTCTGGATGGGTGCGGAGCTGGCTGTTCCCTCCCCAACTGGGACCCCTGACCACTCCCATTCAGGGTCTGAGCAGGTGGGTCAGGACTCCTGGATGCTCTTGCTGCTTGAGCACAGAAGCAACTCACCCTCTTTGAAGGCTGGGCAGGATGATGGGGATTCCCTGTTCTGCAAAGCAATGAAAGGGCAAGTGAAGCTGTGGCTGGGACCTCAGCCCTGGAGCAGTAGGACTGCAAGGGCAGAGCATCCCTGGGAACAGGGGAAATGGCACAGGGTCCCAGGGCTGGACAGGGAGGAGCAGGGTCTTAGGCCTGTGGGGGTGATAGTGCAGGGTCCTGGGGCTGGAGGGAAGGATGGCACAGAATCCCAGAACCAGAAGGGCTCAGACGCATGAGCCTCTGCCCCAGGGCACACATGAATCAGCCAGCCAGCCAAGCATGCATTCAGACCCAAAGCCGGTACCGAGGGTCTTGTCTGGGCAATCTCGCAGTGCGAGGCCCTGTAAAACCTGAAGAAAGTCACCCTGGCTCTCCTTTGCCCCCATCCCAGATCCCAGGAGGGAGCAGTCAAGAGGCATGTCCCGGCTCCTGCTGCCCCATCGCAGCCCAAGGCACGGTGCACTCACGGTCACAGCGCCCTGAGATGGCTGCTCTGTCCCGGGGGCCAGAGCAGAAGGCAGCGCTGCCCACACTGGCTCCGGGGAACCTTCCCGAGCACCCTCGTAGGCAGAATCGTCCTCACAAAGCACTTCTCCATGACAGCAGCTGCCAGAAGGTTCTTCCTCCGAGCTCCCTGGACCCCCCGGCCCTTCAGGCTTCTTCACAGTGGCTGGTTCCTCCTGAGCCTGCACCATCTCCAGGTTGGTCCCAGCCAGGACATCGGAACGGGCCAAGGGGGTCTCGGCACCAGCCTCGGGCAGCCCCCCCTCGTAGCACAGGAGGTTCAGCAAGTCCTCCCGGTCAGCCTCGGCGAAGAGCAGCCCGTGGCAGGGCCGGTCGCAGGCGGAGTGCTGGGGGCAGCAGGGACGCATGGCCAGGCCCCGGCCCGTGGCCACGTGCAGCGGGCACGGCCG
>VZTN01027544.1:48179-63769 GCA_013400515.1 Erpornis zantholeuca | reverse complement strand
CCGGCCCCGGTCCCGCGCTTCTCGGTCCCGGCCCACGCTCCGTGTCCCCTCGTCCCCCCGTGCCCCGGTTCCGCGCTCCTGGCTCCTGGAACCGGCCCTGCCCTGCCCGCGCTCCTGGCCCCGTGTCCCGGTCTCCGGCCTCGGCCCTGCGCCCTCACGGTGGTGCCGCCGCCCCAGCTCGATTCCTTGTGCCCCCACTCCCACGCGGCCCCGGTCCCTGGTCCCGCGATGCCCTTGCCCTCGAGTGCCCATCCCTTCCCCTGTATGCGTTCTTGTCCCCCGGCACGTCCCTTGCCTTGACCCTACCGTTTTCCCCACAGCCGCCAAGGCCAAAGGCAAGGGTGTGCCGAAGGAGGCGTTGAAGGGGCCGGAGGTGTGCACGGACCCCACTATGCTCGCCACCCACGCCATGGGGGTCAACTACTTCAAGGAGGGTCCGGAGGTGGCCCTGAAACCCGACTCCGATTACCCCGACTGGTGGGTGCTGCCCCACTCCCCTCTGTGTCCCGACAGAGGTGCCGTCCCAGGGGCACAGAGCTATGTAAGAGGGACAGGGAAGTGCTCTGGGAGGAGGCACACTGCCCCTCTGTGATCCATACACCTTCCTCGGGGTCAGGAGAGAGGAGTGGGCCCACTGTGGATGTGGGGGTGAGGGATCTGCACATCCTGGTCACTCATGTCCATTGCTCCATCCCGTGCTTGTCCCTTTGTCCTCCTTCCCGCAGCCTCACATCCTCTGCATTCACCTCCAGGCTCTTTAAGATCCACCTCGGGCCCCCCAAGAAGCTGGAGGAGCTGGACCCCGACTCGCTCCAGTATTGGAGGCGCCTGCGGAAGTACAACACATGGCAGCGCAACAGGTTGAAGAAGGGCAAGAAGCTGTAGGTGCTGCTGAGTTTGGGGTTTCCCCATGTGCCAGCACAGGTGGCACTGGGATCTGCCCTGGCTTTTGGTCTTTTCTCGTGCTGTAAATAAGAAATAAATCTCTGGTGAGGCTGATATGTGTTATAAAGGCTGTGACAAACCAGACCTTTTGCAAGCTTGGTGCAGTTCTTCTCTGTGCCCAGGGCTAAGGCAACACATGCCACAAGGTCTCAGTGTGTTTCTTAAGACAGAAGCTCAGGTTTTGGGTCATAGAGGGAGCCCAGCACTGCATATGGGTCCTGCTCCCTGCTCTGTCACTGGCTGGGCTGCAGTGGTTGGGGCTGAGGCTCTGTGGGCATGTGGGGTGGGGAATGACCCACCCATGTCACTGCATGCCTGGCTGGTGGATCTCAGGGCCTGAGCAGCCTGTGCTCCCCAGGAGTGGAAGGATGTGGGCCAGGCTCTGGCACTGCTGTGGGGAGCAGGCAAGGTGGGGGAGGGGGCATGGTGGCCCTTCACAGTGCCACCCTGACACCATGCTCTCCTTTCCTCCTCCAGCAGCAGGAGCAGTGGTGCTGGGAAGCCAGGGCTTGGCTGGGCTGGATAGTGAAGGTAGGGTCTTCCCCACAGCAATGGAGGCCTCACTGCCCCATCCCTGATTCTCCTTGGGCAACTTCAGCCTGGCAAAGCCCAGCAGCTTTCCCTGGCCTCGGTTCTGCCTGTGTGTTGGGCACACATGGCTGAGAGGTGCCTCTGTAAGCTCAGTTCACCTCCAGCCTGGACTCACTGCCCTGCAGCTCCTTCTGGGTTCGAGCTGGGCTCTGAAGAAAAGAGGCGCCTGTGGGTCCCTGCAGTGAGGAAGGGACCCTGGAGCCTCTGCGGGGCCCAGCAGTGTCCCTGGTGCTGTGGGCCCTGTGACAGGGCCGGGCTGTGGGCGGGGGGTGGCAGCTCTGCGCCCACGTGCTGCTCAACAGGAAGGAAGGCGTAGGGAAGCAGAAGTGCTGTGCTGCAGCACAGGGCCTGGGGGAGATTTTGGGCTGAACCTTCATTTCCTCTGTGTGGGACTCAGTGCACACCCTCGGAGCTGATGGGGCTTGGCCATACCCCACAGTGAGCGCCCATCCCTGCCGGGCCTGCAGCTCACACTCCCCTTGCCACCTCCAGCGTGTCCAGACCCCAAATCCAGCAGCAGGTGAGCAGACGGAGCACCTGGGTCCCTGTCCTTTGTCTTGGAGCTCTCTGCTTGGGTGAGTGTCACCCAGCTGCTCTGGGCAGCTCGGTCCTGGGCACAAGGGGTGGCTTGTTGGGAAGGGACCTGAGGGGAGGAGGAGAGAGCTGTCCCGTGTCCTTTCCGTGGTTCATGTCACACGGAAACCTTTGCCAGGATTCAGGGCAAGCTGAGCAGGGTCCCAGTCCCAAGACCTCCATGTACCCCTGCTGACCCCCCTGTAGGCCCCTCGTGGTGGCTCCAGAGCCACCATCCAGAGGCCTGGTGACAGCAAGGGGGCTGCTACTGCCCCAGTGGGGCCTCTGCCAGAAGGCGAGGGATACTGGGGCCCCATTCTTTGTTACCTGACAGGACAGGGAAGGTGACGGGGGCCATCCCCTCTTTCTAGTTCTGTGGACCCCCATTCCATGAAGGTCCCTTTCCTGTGGCTGGGCTAAAGTACCCTGGCTCCTTGCCCAAGGCTGGGGGAATGAGCAAGGTCCCCTGTGCCACCCAGCTCAGAGTGGGACTGTGTGTCATTCCCGGCCAGCTGTCGGTGGCCAGATCCAGCAGCACTGCCCAGCCAGATCCCAGCACCTCCTCAGGCTCCTGCCGGGAGCTCTCCTGACACCACTGACCTCACTGCTCTCCCCCCTAAGCCACCTTGTGCTCCAGAGGGGTCCGGTGGGGCACGGGTGCCTGTCACCTCACAGCCTGCTGACAGCTCGTCCCCTCGGTGTCCCCAGGAGGGATGGGGGACTGGAGCCTGCCCATCGGCTCACTGGGCGAGGAAGCGATGGCCCGGCTGTGTGAGCTGCTGGATAACGCCGGCCGGGGCTGGCGCAAGCTGGCCGAGCTGGCCGGGGCCGAGAAACGCTTCAAGTGCAGGTAGGGCTGGGGGAGCACTGCCGGGGGCTGTCCCTGACCGGGCTACAAATGCCCGTGGGCACAGCTCACGGGGCGCAAGGGACAGTTCCCTGCCCTGCCCGGGCTCCCACCCGCCCCGGGGGAGGGGGCTGTGGCTCTGACGGCTGCGGGCGCTTGCAGCGCGGAGGAGCTGGAGATGTGCTCGCTGAAGGTGCTGGAGCCCCGCGGCAGCCCCACACAGTGCCTGCTGCAGCTCCTGGCCGAGCGCGACTGCACCCTCAGGTACCTGCTGGGCTGCCTGGAGCGCATGGGGCACGAACAGGCCTGCCGGGTCCTCAGCTCCGCTGGTACGGACGGGCAGCGGGAACCGGGGGGGCTGCAGGGGAGCACCAGAGGGCAGGGGCTCAGCAGGAGGAAATGGGGATGGGGGCAAAGAACAGCAATTCCTGCTGGGGGTCTTGCTCTGGTAGCGAGGTCCTGGGCAGGCAGGGTGGAGTGGGATGGATGCAACAAGATGAGATAGGATTGGGATGTGGTCTGTTCGGATGGGACAGGACAGATTTGGACAGCATGGGATGGAATGGGATAGGATAGGATAGAGCAGAGTGAGATGGGATAGACTGAAATGAGATGGGTAGATGGGATAGCACTGAATATGCCAATGGGATAAGGTAGGATGAGATGCCTGGCACAGGACAGAGGCGTGGGATATGATGGGATGGGCTGGGATGGGAGAGGAGAATTTGTGGGTGGGGATGGGACAGGATAGGATGGGACTGGATGGGATGGGGTGGTGCCGGACAGGGGACTCAGGCAGCCCAGGCTGGTCTCTCCTGCAGTCCAGGACATGATCCGCATCACGGTGCAGCCGGAGTCGCAGGTGGTGACAGAGGGGACACACGTGTCCCTGACCTGCTGCGCGACTGGCCCGCCGGGGCTCGCGTACCAGTGGTTCTGTGGGAGGCAGGAGGTGAGGTCCCACTGTGCCACACTGAGCAGGGCCCCCACACCCTGTCCATGGCAAGGGCACATGCACAGGTAAGAGGGAGCCCACAACTCCTTGGCCTCCTCCTGTCTCGTAGGTGCCTGGAGCCACGTCCCCAGAGCTGGTGATCAACACGGCCACCCTGGCAGGCCAGCCTGCGTGGTACATCTGCCGGGTGAATTGTGGGGCCACCTTCACCTTCTCCAGGTGGGCTCATGTCCAGGTGGAGAAGAGCAGCAGCCCCAGCTCAGGTGGGTTTTGAGATCTGTGTCCCTGGGCTCGCAGCCATGGGGCACCACTTGCCCCATTGGGACTGGGACATCTCCTGCAGGGTACCTCTTGCCCCATCAGGACAGCAGTGGGTCCTGAGTGGCATCATTTGCCAGGTAGTGCCCTGGCGTTACCTGGCTAAGGTGCAAAGGTCTCTGGGCTTGCTGGCGTGATGGTGCCCACAGAGGAGCCACATGCCCTGTGTCTTCCTCATGCCTACTGCCTCATGCCAGCCATGGGTGCCAGGGCCCATGGGTGAAGAAACTGGGGCCTGGTACAGCTCTGCAGAGTGCTGCCATAGCTGGGTGCCTGATTTGTCACTCTGTCCCTTCCCCAGCCAGTGGCTACTGCCTGACCATGGTAGGGCTGCAGATCCTGCAGCAGCCACGCCCGTGCTGCCTGGCTGAGGGGGACACGCTGGCACTGGAGTGCAGAGCCATTGGCAACCCCCCACCCCAGTACCAGTGGTTCAGGAACCGGTGCCCTGTGGAAGGGGCACAGGCACCCCAGCTCCAGGTATGGAGAGACCTCGGGCATGGCCCAACATGGCACAGCGTGGCACAGTGTGGCACAGTGCAGCATGGTCTGGCACACTGCCCAGCCTCCTGCTCCATCCTGCTGGCAGGTGAAGCTGGTGACAACGGCTGAGCGGGGCAGCTACTCCTGCCGCGTGTTCAACCTCTTCCACGAGGTGTGGAGCCAGGAGGTGGACGTGGAGATCGGTGAGGCCCCCAGACAAACCTCCATGACCCCCACCTGCTCTGTTCCCAGTAAAGCCCTCATGGCTGCCCCACAGTTTTTGGGGGACTGCAGCCCCTGCTGGGAGGATATGCCATGCATAGGGTCCCTGACATCCCCTCTGCCACAGGCCCGCGGCTCTTCACCTCTGGAGGCTCCTGGCAGGAGGAGGATGGAGGTAAGTGGGGGCAGAGCAGACAGGGCTGTGCTGCTCTACCTGCCCTGCTCTCCCAGCACTGGAGGACCATGACACAGCATTTCTCTCTTCCCAGGCTCCCTAGAGCATGGCAGCCCTGGACAGCTGTACGGTAAGAGGCTGCCCAGGAGGGGCTGGTGGCCCTGGGAGGCTCTGAGTGTTGCCAGTGTCACCATTGTCACCCCATAAGGCTTTACTTGGCCAGGAGTGCTTTGGGTGCAGCACACTGGGAGAGTGAAACAGCAGCCCAATCCCAATCGGAATTAGGAGAGCAGATCAGCACCCTAATTCTCGACCCAAATCCCCAACCCTAACCCTTAACCGTAACCTGGGGGTTCAGGGATCAGCGAGGCAGGGATGCCACAGGGTACCCAGGGACAGTGATACTGGCCAGAGTCGGGCTGTGGGTAAGATGGAGAGCAGGAGTGTCCCACTCTGTAACAACACCTCCCTCTCCCGTCCCTGCAGCCACGGACAAAGTGGCGCTGCTGATCGGCAACATGCACTACCTGCACCACAAGCAGCTGCAGGCGCCCACAGTGGATGTCCATGCCCTTGGTGCCCTCCTCCGCCAGCTCGATTTCAAAGTGGTGTCACTGCTGGACCTGTGCAAGGCCGAGATGCAGATGGCTGTTGATGAGTTCCTCCTCCTCCTCGACAAGGGTGTCTACGGTGCGACAACACCCGCCAGGGTGCCTCCAGCCCAGGGGGACCTGGGTGGTCTTATGCTGGTTGAGTTTTGGGGTGCAGACAGGCAAGAAGCAGGTGCTGGCAGGTCAGCACCACCATGTTACCTGCCTTCTGCTCCCCCAGCAGGTTTGCTCTACTACGCTGGGCACGGCTATGAAAATTTCGGCAACAGCTTCATGGTGCCCATAGATGCGCCCAGCGCCTACACGTCCGAGCACTGCCTGTGCGTGCAGCGGGTGCTGCAAGAGATGCAGCAGCGCCGCACTGGCCTCAACATCTTCCTGCTTGACATGTGCCGCAAGAGGTGACCTGGCCCTGCCACCCACCTAGGAACAAGCTGCCACTCGGGGAGGGCCCAGCACAGGGACCTGTGGGTGGTGGCTCCTGGGGAAGGGTAGCAGAGCACGCCCAGGGTCCCATATGGACCCATTGTCTGTGTCTAAATGCCCCAAAACTTCACTGCCTCTGTGAGCTAGCAAACGCTGTAATGGCAGAGGAGCACAAAGCAGCCTCCAAGTCTGGGTGTGCTTTGGGGTGGGTTTTGGGGGAAGACAGGTTCTCACTCTGTCCAGCTTCTCTTCTCTTGCAGGAACCTCAACGATGACATCATCCCACAGGTTGGGGCGCTGGAGGTGACGGCCAACATCGTCTTTGGCTATGCCACGTGGGTCCCCTTGTATCATCCCCTGGCACAGGCAGTGTGGTTGAGTCTCCCTGCCTGGCTCAGGGTCGGGCAGGGGCTCAGACCCCCCCACCTGCATCCTTCCACCCTCGATGCCGGAGGAGTTGGGCGAGTGGCAGCCCCCACTCCCTGACAGGGCAGCGAGCTGCCCATGGCACTGCTCGGCTTTGGGCAGCACCATGCTCTCACCTGTCCCCAGCATGGTGGCCAGATGGTGTGATGGGAACAGGAAGAGCTCTGGGCACCCAACTCTGGGTTTCTTAGGGCTGTCATCCTGTTGGGGCCAATTCCCAGGGAATGCCAGACCCCATGGCAAATCCAACCACTGTCCTGTCCCCACAGGTGTGCGGATGCTGAAGCCTATGAGCTGAGCCAGGGTGAGCTCTCCAATGGCATCTTTGTCACCTTCCTCAAGCGCTGGCTGCTGGAGGATGAGAAGATCACGGTGCTGCTGGACAAGGTGGCCGAGGGTGAGTGAGGAGCAGTGGGGAACAATGACCCCCGTGGTAGCCCCTGCCAACCCCCTGTGCCCCCACAGACATGGGCACTCTGGAGATCACACGGGGACGGCAGGCACTGGAGCTTCGCAGCAACCTCTCAGAGAGACGGGCTCTGACAGACCCCATCCACCCCCCGGGCCAGGATGAGTCCTCTGCCAGGAACCTGCAGTGGGCCAAGGCTCACGGTGAGTCATGGCCATCCTACCCCAAGCTGGCATCTAGAGGGGGGACAGCCCAAGGAGCAGAGAGAGGCCGCAAACATCTGCTGGGTTCCTCCCACCTGGAGGAGAAACTGCTGGCACAGAGCCACCAGCCTGGAGATAGGAGCACCATGTTGGCACCCCTGCTCCGGGGTGACCCAGCAGTCCTCTCACCTGTGGGCACAGCTCCACCCCTGAGCCCCTGCAGGTCCCAACCCTGTGCTCCCTGTCCCCTCCCCAGTCCTGCCAGAGAGCCGGCACCTCTCCTTTGATTGTGGAGTCACTGTCCAGCTGGGCTTCGCCGCAGAGTTTTCCAACATCATGATCATCTACACACGTGTGGTGGCTGCCCCCAAGGACATCGCCAAGTGCGAGGCGAGGCTCATGGATATTCCTGAGGTGGGAGCAGCAGGCTGGGGAACTGGGGGGGGAAACTGTGGTGGTTTTCACGTGGACACTGTCCATGGCAGGAGCTGGATGTGGACCTCAAGTGCACCAACAAGGAGAGCCCAGAGGAGGTGGGCAGCCCCCTGGCAGCCGTCTGGAGCCTCAGCTGCCCTTCCTGCTGCCTCTACAGCCGGATCTGTGGCTTGCAGAAGCTGCGGGTAAGAGCCACAGTGGGCAGGGGCTGGTGTCAGGGGCACAGCGTGACCATGGCCGTGCTGGGACAGGAGCCCATGGTGCTGGTGTTCCCCGCAGCAGGAGCTGGCCTTCACCGTCTGCCTGCAGTACCGCTACCAGGGCATGGACGACTTTGTGGAGGAGCGGCAGCGGGTGAACGTGGGGCGGCCACTCATCGCCAAGCTCAACCTGCAGCGGGCAGCCTCCCCCTCACTGCCCCACAGCCCCCTCTTCTCTCCCCCTGGGAGCTGGGGGGTGGTGGGGAGCTCGTGGGTCAACACCCCTGAGGAGAACCTGAGCCCCGAGGCCCCCAGCTCCCACACCCTGTAGAGGGACAGTGTGGGGACAATGTGGGCCCCCCCCATCACTGCAGTCCCCTGGCACCATGTCTGTCCTGCTGGGGACCAGGGGATGGAGGGGGTGGAGGTGATGTGCACAGAGGCTGAGCTCCATCCTGGCCCGTGCCAAGGGGTGCAGGTCTCTCAGCACAGCATGACTGGGACTGTTTGCCCCAGCTACACATCCCCTGGCATGGCCATGCCACCCCCACATCCCTCGGCAGTGCCACCCCCATGTCCCTGGGCAGTGCCAGCCCCACATACCAGGCCACTGCTGGGCAGTGCCAGGGCCAGAGCGCCCAGAGACCACGGCTCAGCGGGCTCGAGGTGTCATGCCGGGGCAGGGCTAGGTTCGTTCAGGCCTGGGAGAAATAGAGAGAAATAAGCAGCTTAGGGGGCAAATCCCGTGGGAGGAGATTAGGGGGGGTGGGAGCGGGAGGGCTCCTGCTCGGCAACGAGGGGGTGGGAGCACCCCCCGGGGCCCCCACCGCTTCCAGTAGCACCCACTCCTCACGGTACAACCCCAGCATCCGACCCCATCTGGGCAGTGAGCGATTTCAGGACGGATTTGGGATCTAAGGGAGAAAAAATGCTTTTTTGCTTGGATTTTTCCCACACAAATGCCCGCATGCTGGGGCAGCATCCAGTGGGTATCCTCCGAGGAAGGCACCAATAAAGTGATCCGGCCAGGCGGCTCGGCGCTTCTGCGCCCTCCCTGCGTTTAAATGGCATTTTTTGGGGCAGAAATCTTTCCCGTTCCTGCAGGAGATGCAGCGCAGCACCGGGAGCGCCCGCGGGAGGGAAGGGGGGTACCAAGCGAGGGATCCCCGACATTTCCCGTGCCACCCCATGGAAAACAGCTCATTTCCATAATTCACACAACCCCCAGCCTCAAGGACCCGGGGAGACGCATCCTCATCCCGGGGCCCCTCGTTGCTGTCGAGCGGCGGTTGCGGGGCCGGGGGAGCACCCTCGCCCCAATTAGGCTCCGATCAAACGAGCCGGGGGTGCGGCGCTGCCGCTCCCGCCACAGCCGGCCTTTGTTGGCGCTCGGGAGGCCGAGGGGTGCCCCGGGCTGGCGCCAGCCTCGGCAATTATGTCATGTGAAAAGCGCAGCCCCCATTGAGCGCGTCCCGTCCCCCGGATCAAACCCCATTACTTCCGCAGCCGTTGCTTCATTATCTGCCGGCCGGAGCTCGCCTCGGCCGGGGCGCTTCACCCCATTAGCTGGGCCGGGGAGCATCGATTATGCGTTTAATGGGTTGTTAAAGGTTTAATTGTCGCTAACGAAACAGACGAGCAGCAGCAGCCGGGGGACGGGGCACAAGGAGAAGGGTCTCGCCGGGGTCAGTGCCTCGCCTGGCCCGCTGGCATCCCGGCCAGACCCCGGGGCTCTGGGGACCTCCGAGTCCGGTCCCGGGGGGTTTGGATCGGGGTGAGACCCCGGGCTGGGAGGGGGCTGCGGGCGCTGGCACTGAGCGGGGTGTGGGCCGGGGGGACGCGATGGGCATGGGGCTGCCCCAGCACAGGCTGGGAACTGTTGTTAGGTCCTGTCAGAAGTGGGAAGATTTTCCGGGGAAACATCTTGTTTTGGTGGGGGAAAGGTTGGCATTCGTCTGGATCGTCCAGGGACTGGGGCATCCCAGGAACCTAGGACACCTCAGGGCATGCCAGGGACCCGGAGCACCCGTTCACCCAGGGATAAGCCCCGCTGCTGGCCCAGCTGTGTTTGAGCACCTCAAAGCCACTATGGACTCAGCCGAGCACTGGGGTGATGCTGGCCTTTGCCATCAGTCAGGGTGCCGGTGACACTGGCTGTGCCCCGAGCTCCGGCGGGTGGGCGGATGGGGTCCCCCGGAGCTCCAAAGCCACTCTGGGGACCCCTGAGGACACCTTGTCACCACCACCCAGCTCCCACCTGGCAGGAAACAGTGGCAAGGGGTAAGCTGGATGTTGGTGTGCCCCAACAACCCTGTTGTGGTGACCCCAGGACTCACAGCCAGCCCCCTCCTCTCACCAGCCCTGGCCAGGGGCCTCGGGGGTCCCACTGCTACCCATCCTCCCACCAGCATAATTCCAGCAGCTGCCACTGGGGGCTGGGAGTGTTAGGGCAGGGGCAGCGGGCACAACCCCTAAGGGGCAGTCGAGCAGGTGACTTGTGACAAGCTGTTGAAGCCCCGGTGCAGCTGGGGCTGGACGGGGTGACCTGTGCCTGGCCCTGGCCCAGCCCTGCCGCAGTGTCCCGAGGGAGCAGGGCAGGAGGGTGCACAGGGATGCTGCTCCCGTGCCCCCACGGAAAGCTCCTTCCTGGCAGAGGCTTGGCGGCCCCACAGTGCTAAGGAGGGCACGGCATGGCACGGCACGGCACGACCGAGGCCCCGGCAGCGCCCAACTCCAGCATGAGGCAGCCGTCCAGCTTATCTCTTTACTCACAATACACCCGTGCTCTCGGCGCCGGCGCGATTCCCGGCACGATCGGCGGCGTGCCCCGACGCAGCTAAAACATCCCCCCAAGTACTCCCTACAAAACTAGAGCTTTCTGTTCAGTTTTGTTTAAATCTGCAGCATTAAAAAAAAAAAATTAATAATAATGGAAGGAGAGTAGGTGTGGAGAAAGGAGGTGTCCAACTGGGGTGTGGTGGGTAGCCCGGTGGGATGCCTGAGCCTCAGCCAGGTCCTCAGCTGATCTTGGTGCCTCAGAGAGGCAAAGGGGTGCTCCTGGGGTGCTTCCCCCCAGCCACGAGGTCCTGCCAGCACCCCGACTCGCTCCCCTGACACCACCAGTGCTGGATCAGTGTGGGGAAGACGCAGCCCGGCATCCCTGCCCTGTGCCAGCTTTGGTCCCGCTGGGCACCCACTGTCCTCCCTCACAGCCACGGGGCCGAGACAGCACCGGGGCAGGAGCGGCAGCGGGGGGGCTCAGAGGGGAGCGTTCATCAAATGGGCTGCCAGGTCTTGTCAATGGTCTGAATGTGCTCCTTGGCTTTCATGCGGAGCGAGGCGATGCTGGAGCTCCTCTGGTCCACCTCCTCCAGCGGGTACTTGTCCACAAAGGGGGTGCTGCACTGGTAGGGTGCGGGGGCCATGGGCTGCATGCCCTGTGCCATCGGTGGGGGGGTGTTGAGGAAGGAGTGCCCAGCGTAGGGGGGCTGCAGGGCCTGGGGGGCTCCCATGAAGCCGGGGATGCTGTGGACCGTGGTGGCGCTGGAGATGGGCGACGTCAGCCATGGGTCGAGCGGGAGGGAGTTGCTCATGGGCCCCACATTGGGGGTCATGGGGGGCCGGTTGAAGGAGAGCACGGGGGTGTCGTGGAGCTTCATGGAACTGGCCTCCATCTTCTCTTGCCGCCTCCACTTGGCTCGTCGGTTCTGGAACCAGACCTGCAAGGCAAGAGCCAGGGTGAGCTCACTGTGCCCAGCCAGACATCTGCAGTGTGCCCCACATGCTGTGTCCCATGCAGGGTGCCCCGTTCTGCACTTGGGGTGCCCCACAGGGAGTGCTCGAGGTGGGGGTGTCGTGTATGGGGTACCCCATCCCACGAGGGCTGCCCTACAGGGCTCTAGCAATCCCAGCACCTCTGCCACACCTGTCCCACAAGCCCCAGACACCAAGGACATCTCCAAGGTATAGAAAGTGAAGTGTAAGCACACAGCTCTTCTGCTCCATGGGAACGTGCACCCTGGCCCTGCAGACTCCTAGTAGTCCATGGGACAGTGCCATTTGACCTTCCCAGCTTCTTGGTCACAGCTTTCATAAGTTAAACAGACACAGTTGCACCAAAACCCAGCAGGAACGACAGGGACCAGCGACCCAAATCCAGCAGTGATGTCTGGCCCCATGGGAACTGCTCATTACAGTGCTGATCTTCCTGTCCCCAGAGCAGCACAGGGCACAGGGGTCTGCTGCAGGAGGCCAAGGGGAGGAAAGATGAATGGTTGGGTGGGAAGGGGGAGGGTTCCATGGGCTGGTCGCAGCTCTTGGTGGACACTGGACTGCACTGGTGCAAATTGCATGTCCAGAGAAGGGAACAGAGCTGGGAAAAGGGCCAGAGCACAAGCTGGATGAGGAGCAGCTGAGGAAGCTGGAGAAGCTCAGCCTGGAGAAAAGGAGGCCTTAAGGGGGCACCTTCTTGCTCTCCACAACTCCCTGACAGGAGGATGGAGCCAGGTGGGGGTCAGGCTCTGCTCCCAGGGAACAAGGGACAGGAGGAGATGAAATGACCTCAAGCTGTGCCAGGGAAGGGCTATGTTGGATATCAGTGGAAACTTCTTCCCTAGGGCAGTGGTGGAGTCCTCATTCCTGGAGAGACTTACACGATGCGTGGATGTGGCACTTGGGGACATGGATTAGTGGTGGCCTGGGCAGTGCTGGCGGAACAGTTGGACTGGATGGTCTCAGAGTGCTTTTCCAACCTGAACGAGTCTGTGGTTCTGTGAAATTGGTTGTTGCTCAGAGAGCTCAACAAAGGTGCCTTTATGGTCTGGACCCCCACAAAAAAGGCTGCATTGTCTTGACTGGGGCTGAAGCCTGGGGAATTCAGTTCATTTGTATGGAGGTTACTCCTTTGGTTCACAGTGGGTTTGTCCCTGACCCCTTCTCCCTCCGTGGTTTCACCCCGTCAGTCCAGGCATGGTGGGGAGCAGATTGGTGGGACCCCAGGCTCTTTCCAGGCTCTGCTGTCCCTCCATGAGGCTTTTGCTGCAGCCTAAGGAGCAAAACCTCCCCAGCCCCACTGCCCTCCTGATCTGCCCTGCTCCAACAAGCTTAAAACCCTCAAATCCATGAGGATCTTGTGCTTTCCTAGACCGAAAGACCTGGAAGAGGCCACAATTGGCCCAGGTGGGTTTTTTGGCCACTTTCCCATGTGATCAGCAGAAGGGATGGGAGCAGCCACCACCAGAAGGAGCAAAAATTTCTGAAAACCATTTCTGTGCCCTAACAGAGCCTCTGGCCTATGGCCCAACTGGGTCAAGCTGGGACCCCATGGGGGAGCAAGGCTCAGCCATTAAACCCTTTCCCTGGCTTTGTCAGGAGTATCTGCAGAAATGCCACTCCCATCTCGAGCAATGGGGAAACTGAGGCACAGGAGGAGGCATTGGCAGTAGAGCTGAGAGCTGAGCAGAGCTGGGGGTCCCTCTGACACTGCCCAGGGGCAGATCCAGGGTGCTGGGGTGCTGCCCTCCCTACCTGCACGCGGACCTCCGGCAGGTTGACCTTCATGGCCAGCTCCTCGCGGCTGTACACGTCGGGGTAGTGGGACTTCTCGAAGGCGCGCTCCAGCTCGTGCAGCTGGTACGTGGTGAAGGTGGTGCGGTTCCGCCGGTGCTTCTTCTTGGGCTGCTCCTCCTCGGCAGCGGCTGGTGGGGTGCCCTCACCGTCCCCTGGCTTCCGCAGCTCACCCAGGTCCCCCTCGCACTTATTCAGGAACATGGTGGCACCTGCAGGGGCACCGCAGAGTTAGAGGGGCGCGGGGTTCTTTGGACCCTGCGTGTGTCCCAGTCCAGAGATGGACGGGCAAGTAAACCGAGGGATGGGAAGACAGGGTTATGCAAAGGCATAATCCTCCCTGCCACAGCACAGGATCCCAGGGCTGGGGTGTCCTGGGGGCTGATCCACAGTCCTGAGGACTGACCCAGCACCCAAAGGATGCCTCGTGCTTGGCTCTGCTGTGAGATGCCACCACGCCAATGAACCCACTGGTGTTAAAAGTCAGATTTCTTCTAAAGTGGAGGATTTTATGAAAGTGCCACCAAAGAGAGCCAACTCGACCTCTCTCTGCCCTGGCCTGGAGGGGACCAAGCCTGGGTTAATGCCTGCCTTCCTGCCCAGCTCCCCTTGTCCAGACTCTTCCATGGTGAAGACTTGCTCTGGAATGCTGGAGGACCCAGTTTCAGTCTCCAGGCTGGGCGGGAGTGACCTGGCACTGTCCCCTGGCTAATAACCATTTAGGTGACGCTTACAAGCATTTTCAACCCTCACAACATTTCATCTTTAAGCTTTTTATCCGGCATCTGAAATCTTCCTGCAGTATTTGCAGGGGATTAAGGGTCTCTTTTCACCATGAGGATGTCGGCAGACATGGAAATGGGGCAGAAAACCATAATCCTGGGGGAAGAGGAAGGGACTGCATTGCCCAGACCTGCCAGCAAAAGACCCACCTAATGCCTCAATGGGAGTGAGGACGGAAAAGGAGCATGGGTTCACGCTGGGAGGGGGTAAATGGGAGTCCTAGAGGGCAGCGGGCAGGGGGTGGGTGTCGGGTGTTGCCCAGGCTGTGCACACAGGGGTGTCTGTGTGGGGGTGCCCGTGTGCGCGGTGTGCCCGCGGCGGCCGCGTCCGTGCCTGTACCTGGGCGGGTGCCCAGGGGTGCTCGGGAGCGCTCCCAGTGAGGCGCAGGTGTGCGGGGCTGGGCATGCGGAGGAAGGTGCGGCATGTGCACGGTGCGGGTGTGTAGGTGAGGGGCGGGGGGCGTGGGGTGGTTCGCGGCACGATTGAGTAGTGCGAGGGTGCAGGGCCTGTGTGCCACGCACGCAGCACACGCGGCGCAGTGCCCGCAGGCACAGTGTGTGTGCACAGCTCCTGCGGGGCGTGCACAGCACCGAGGGTGTGCAAGGAGCACGGAGAGTGCGGGGCACACACAGCCTGCGGGCACAGTGCGGGCCCCTGCACAGGAGCTGTGGGCATGCAGTGCGTGTGTGTGTGTGTCTGTGTGCAGTGTGTGTATGCTGTGTGTGTGCTCTGTGTGTGTGCAGTGCATGTGCTGTGTGTGTGCTGTGTGTGCTGGGTGTGTGTGTGTGTGCAGGGTGTGTGTGTGTGCTCTGTGTGTGCTCTGTGTGTGTGCTTTGTGTGTCCTCTGTGTGTGTGCTCTGTGCGTATGCAGTGTGTGTGTGTGCTGTGTGTGTGTGCTGTGTGTGTGCTGTGTCTGTGCTGTGTGTGCTGTGTGTGCTGCGTGTGCTCTGTGTGTGTGCAATGTGTGCCCTGTGAGTGCAATGTGTGCAGTGTATGTCCTGTGTGCTGTGTGTGCTCTCTGTGTGTGCTGTGTGTGCCCTGTGTGTGCAGTGTGTGCTCTGTGTGCTCTGTGTGCAGTGTGTTCAGTGCACATGCCACATGCAGCAGAGGCAGGTGCAGAGCCCGTGGCACACACCATGCAATGCAATGCATGCAGTGCATGCATGCAGGTGACCATGTGCAGTGCCTGTGCAGCGTGTGCTCTGCCTGTGTGCATGAACAGTGTGTGCCTGGTGCTGCTTTGGTGTGCTCAGAGCGTGTGCCACAGGTATGTGGTGTGGGCAGTGTGTCCAGGACAGTCGGTGCATGCCTGGGGGCTGCATGTGCAGGGAGTGCAGTGTGTGCAGTGTGTGCAGTGTGCAGGGAGTGCAGTGTGTGCAGGGAGTGCAGTGTGTGCAGTGTGCAGGGAGTGCAGTGTGTGCAG